>JASANF010015259.1:0-32342 GCA_030248245.1 Trissonchulus sp. WLG1_4
ACCATATACACTTTTGCGGCTCACTGTGCGGGCACTGCGGATAAGGTCAGGAGTCGCAACAACATCCTGAAAGCGTTAGCAGGTTCTAGCTGGGGCCAGGACCGCGAAACTCTGCTGGTCACGTATATACAAAGCTATTGGCCGTTCTGTCGCAGAATACGCTTGTCCTGTTTGGAGCACCATAGCTAGTAACTCCAGCCTCAGCAAGCTTCAGGTAGTGCAAAACGAAGCTCTGCGGATCGCCTCTGGGTGCCTGCGCATGTCCCACGTCGATCATGTCCACCAGGAAGCCAAGGTTCTACCAGCCAATCAACACATGAGTCTCCTGGCCCAACAATATCTAGCTTCTTGCTGTCGAGCTGACCACCCATGCCACCAGCTAACCAGGCTCCCCCCTCCTCCTCGTCGCATGAAAGTCGCACTGATTGACTCAAACAGAGCCCTGCTGAACAGGCTCGCTCCGAACGGCACTCTCGACCCAAACGAACTCAAAAGCGCCATCAGAAACTTGCACCAACAATGTGTGGTCCATACGATCAGCAATTACTCGACCAATCGCGTTCTCGGAACGCATCCGCCCCCTGTGGACGACAGCGAGCGGGCGTTACCCAGGCGCACGCGCACGGCACTTGCCCAGCTCCGCTCTGGGCACTGTAGCTTACTCAATTCCTACCGTGCTAGAATCGACGGCAACATAGCAGATCGGTGCCCTGACTGTGGGGGCTCACCCCACGACGTAGCTCACCTCTTCAACTGCCCGGCCCACCCGACAGACCTGGCCCCAATTGATCTCTGGGGGCGCCCTACCCTGGTGGCGGCGCATTTGGACAATGTGCTACCCGCCCCCCTCCGCGACCGGTGACCCCCCCCTGGCGGATCCTTCCTGGGCTACTACAACAACAATAATCGTCCTAATAATAGACCTCCGAAATAGACCCTCCATATAAAATCGTCCTAATAATCTCGGAATGACCTCCGAAGTGTAAGACGGTGTTTTAGAGAATATTCCGATCACCGGTTTTCCTGTGTAAATTTGATAGATTGACCAAACCGGAGACGAGTATTTTAATATTGAGCGAACAAAACAGACGACATGTTTGTTAAAAATTTCCGGTCAGTTGTTTTGAAATTTCGAAAAATTTGCGAACAGGTCCAAAAGGCTTTATTTGGGATAAAATTGCAATGTTCTTTAAAATTCAAATTGTCATGATTCCAAACTCCTCGGTCTTTGACAGTATGATAATGTGGAATGTTATGATTGATATAGACAGGACAAGAACCAAGAACAAGTTTCTATAGTTCTGTTTGAAAAGTAGTTTTTTAAAGTGCTCTGCTAAAAAAGGTCCGTTATTTCCTGCTGCTTGCTTGCAACTGCTGCTTCTGTTGAAGGTGTTTTCCTTTGCCATGAGTGACTCTGTGCTGGTGCTTTTACCGAGGTTTGTGTCGAAGCGTCCCGTTTAACTTTATCGGCCGGCCAGTCATGGGACAGTGTCAGTCGTTGAGCTCTCCACATTTCAGAAAAAAAAGTATGTCACTATTATTTATGTCTGCACAGATGTAATATACGTGGGAAGGTTTGGGGACCGCTCTCCTGGGTCTACTATATATATTTTTTGTCCCTTCTCCCAACACTTATATATATATATATATATATATATATATATATATATATATATATATATATATATATATACGCCAAATATTATATAATATATTATGAATATACATACACAATATTTTAACTTTGATTGGTCAATATATAACGAATGAGATTTTGGCCAAATATTTTTTATATATATACCTACCACCAGCGCTCTCCCCTAGAACCGAATTTGCGGAGGGTCTTACTCCCATCCCCGTACATCAATGCTTAAGGCCCATTCCTTTACGGAATTGAAGGTTTAATTTTAATCGGACTAAACAGTTTAAAAATTGAGTTTAAAAGTGCCAGTCCAAAACGGACTTAACTTTTAGCGCGCTGCTTTTTAATCGGACTAAACGGACTTAACTATGCGCGCTAATGTTAAGCGTGCATGTTAAATCCGTTTAGTCCAGTGTTAGTTTTGGAATGGAGTCAAACGAAAATTAAGCCGCTGACTTATTTTAACTCGTGTAGTCCGTTTAACCCGATTTGCCATTCCAAATCTTCGTACTAAAATAAGTCCAATCCATTTAATCCGGTAAAGGAATAGGCCCTTAGTCTTGGCACTGCTGTTTAATGTTCTAGCCGGCGGCCACCTACGCAATTGCGCCGGCGAGTTTGTGCTGGTGCGCAGCGGCGCAGTGGTGTGCCCGATCTGCCTGGAGCTGTACGTCCGCCCTCCCCTGGTCCTCCCCTGCGGCCACTCGCTCTGCCCCCCCTGTTTCCAGGCAATCCGCGGCGCCCACAAACTCCACACGGCCCGCTGCCCCCTCTGTAACCAAGAGCACGTCTTTACGAATGTATGTGACAGTGCACTAAGGCTTAGGCTTTGGCAAATTGACTGGACGGCACAAACAAAGACCGTCACTAATGCTTTTTTATTAAGAATTATTAGATATAAATATATATGAGTCACTTTCTGAGAAATTCGACCTGGCAACGACCAGTTTTGGCCATATTTTCTCGACCTATTCAAACAAATTAATTTTTACATATGTTAGTGCCCAACCCGAGTCTGTATTGGCCGCGTACCCAGAATGCTCAATTTCCACTTTTCTGGTCAGATATTGATAACCAAACTTTGGACGGATCGACTATTTTCAGATATCTTGATTTGACCCATATCATCAACTGCAAAAAATGCCATGGATTATGTACAAATGATTTATTGAGCATACATATACAATAGCATTTAATTAGCATTTGTGAGGCATTTAACACAACACATATTTGCGTGAATTTTTGATGGATGCTTATAAGAATCGTCAAAATTCAAAGAAATTTGAAAATGCTAGTAAACTCTGCAAAGTTTACAAGCAGTTTATATATATAACTGTCCCACTTCACTCCAAAACCAGGACAACACGCTGAGACAGCCTGGGTGAAAAGGGACAAGCCTTCATAAAAGATAAAAGCAAGTTGCAGGGGTCTGGGGGCTGATTGCGGCAGCCCCCAGCAACAAATGCTAATTTTTTATGTTTAGACCGAATTTGGTCAGTTGGAGACGTATATATCGGAAATTTTTTATTCATTGGTAGCTGAAAAACTTTAGGCCAGCTGGCCTCGAGTCCAGAGGTTTCGAGGCCTATATATTACTTAGAAACATGAGCAGTTAGAATCCAATTTATTAGTGCAATAGTTAGGCGAAAGATGGCCGTTATAACAGCCGCGAGCGTTAATGGATCTGTTCACGTGGAGCACAGGACGACCCGAAAAGTTGAAAATAGAGTTTTTCCCCGCACCACCATAAAACATGTTTCTAAGTTGAAAAATTGTGAGTTTGCATTTACTGCCTAAACCGAATCTGAGCTTATATGTATCTAGTTGTTACGCTCAACTTGCATGTTTCAGCACTTTTTAGGTGGGGGGGGGACTGGGGGTGACCCTTTTCGCCCCAAAAAACTGTTCCACTCCATCCCGGGGCACTATACATAGTACTTATATATTTATCTATACGTAGTATTTTATTTTTCTGGACCTTTAAAATCTGAGAAAACTTTGCTTGACAAATGGCAACTATTCGGTATTCGGTATTCGGTTTTCGGCCGAAAATGAAAAACCGTGTTGTGCCAGAATTTGGCGTATTAGCACGAACTTTGGTCGAGATGTGACTTAATTTACTGTAAAACCGAGTTATCGCTCATATAGCTTATATTTACGTTTCCAAGGGCTGTATCTGAGCCCAGAAACGGTTCTGAACCATCTTTCTTGAAGCAAATATGATCAAAACAGTCCAATACATTGTTTTCATTAAAAAAATTAAAAATGTAAAATTTGATAAATTTTACGAATTTTTTTCGTCAAAAAATATTGAAAATTTTTAAAATTTTTACTTTTTGATTGTAAAGTGTAGTTTAGGCTATTTCAAACATTTTTGCTTTAAGAAAGATGGTTCGGAACCGTTTCTGAGCTCAGATATCAGCCCTTGAAAACGTAAATATAAGCTTTATATATGAGCGATAACTCGGTTTTACAGTAAATTAAGCCATATCTCGACCAAAGTTCATGCTAATACGCCAAATTTTGGCACAACAGCAACGATTTATTTCAGAAACATGCCTGCATAACGGCGACTCATTAGCTTTAGGGCGAATGTGCATTTTGGGAGAATAAGTGCTTGAAGTCCTTTTCGCGTGCTGACGGGCATGATGTCAAAGATGGTCAAAAATGGGAAACTTCTATTTCTGCTAGACAGATAAAATTTTGTGTGTTTATAAAGCCATAGTAAGGCTTTCATCTCAGCTCAACATGAGGGCTGGCTGCTCTTCTGGTTTTCCCGATACAAGGCGAAATGTCAAAATTTGCTAGTTACCGAATGGTGCTCTTGTTACACATTTCTCAACATAACGCCAACTACATGCATAGTGCGATGCTACATTTTTGCACATATTTGCGCAAGCATATATATATATATTGTATATGTATGCTTAATAAAACATTTGTACATAGTACATGGCATATTTTGCAGTTGATGATATGGGTCAAATCAAGATATCTAGAAATAGTCGATCCGTTAAAACTTTGGTTATCAATATCTGACCAGAAAAATGGAAATTGAGCATTCTGAGTATGCAGCTAATACACACTCGGGGTCGGCACAAACATATGTAAAAATTAGCTTGATTGAAAAAGGTCGAGAAAATTTGGCCAAAAGGTGGTGGAATATCTCGGAAAGTGACTCATATACAACTCACAACTTGCCTTGAAACACTGGTATTTTGAGTGTTTAAAGCTGAAATTTGTTTGAACTTTTTTAGTTTAACTAATTCAACTATATAAACTCAATTTCATCGTGCTATACAACCCTTGGGCTTCAGTATGGACTAAAATAATGGTGTCTTCAACATCCATGGGAGTATGTGACTCACAATATTTCTTCAAAAACTGACCTTTTTTGGCAGAAAAACCCCAAATATTCAAAAAATGCTACATTTTGGTAAAACATCACCAAAATTTTTTTGTTTGTTTCGGGGAAGGAAGGCAGTCAAAAAATTTTTGACCGAATCATGAAAACGCATAAAAAAGCACCCCCCCCCCTCGGCCCCTCGATTTTGAGCGGCGGGGTTTCATCCCCATCCCCCCCTCATTGCATCCCATTAATGTATATGCCTTTGTGCTGTGTTTAGTGTGGCGGCCCGTGGCGCAACTACGGCCTAGCGGACGTTGCGGACTCTGTGCGCGACGTGGGCCTGGAGGAGCGCGTGCCCTGCGTGGACAGCAATCTGCGCCTGTGCTGCAAAAGCTTGCAGCGACGACTGGACCAGCTGGAGGCGCAGAACGCTCGACTGGCGGCCCAACTCGCCAGCGCGCAACACGCTCGATGGATTTGCCTGCTCGCCGGCGCACTATTGGCGCTGTTCTGGCGAATTGCGTCCTAGCCTAGGGCTCGTTTTTTGCCTCGGTCGGTTTAGGGTAGATTCAGACTTACAGCCGTATGTCCGTTCAGCCGACTAACTGACGAAATAATGACGTCACTTGCAGTTTAACACGGGGTCCGGGACGTGGATGTTGAATTCGGTACAAGGGCAAGCAAATTTTGAGCCCCGGTACAAGGGCAAGAAAAATTTCTACAAAAAATCCTATTTTTGGTCAAAATTTTCAAAAATCGTTAATTTTTAAGCTAAAAATTGGTATTTTGGCCACATTTTTTTAAAAATCGGTCAATTTTTCGCTAAAACACGGCCATTTTTTTATCAGACTTGGTACAAGGGCGGTCAAAATGTCGGTACAGCACTCCCTCAGAGTAGACCCTCGTGTTAATGTATGCTCACATGCGCTCGCTGATCCACTGCACTAGGCTGCTAGTGACGTCATTCTGCAGGCTGAACGGACATATATACGGCTGTAAGTATGAATCGAGCTAAAGGTTTTAGTCCGAAGACATTCGTAAACGAGCTTGCGATGTAAAGGATGTTATAATTTGCGTATTTAGCGGGGTGCGTCTGCGTGTACTATAGTACAATTAGACCATATCGTTCTTATGAGTGAAAATTAAGTCTATAGTTTAAGTTAGTACGGAATTTTTCAAGCATGACGTTTAATTGTATTCCTCAAGATAAAACAAGTATATACGTTTGCCACTAAACTAATGGCGCCTTGACACGTTTTGTCTGCGACGGAGTGACAATTTTAAGGATATTTTCTAACATGTGTTATTTTATAAATAGCACTTATTCATTTATTAGGCAATCCTGCTCAATATTCTGGTATCTCTTGCCCTTGTACATTATTTTTAACTCTTATTAAATCTCTGATTAACTGACTTTATGCATTTGTGACAGGTTTTTGTAGACAATTTTGTTGTCATTAGGAAGTATGCACTGCCACTATTAGTTGTTGGAATAAAAGGACTATATTATGATGGGGAATTTCGGATCTTCGAAATTTCGATTTATTAAAAATTAGCCTTGCTTCTAGAATTTTGTATTGTCATTTTTTTTCAAAATATGATAATTCGTATTGACAGATCGTATCGAATTTTTATTCAGACAGCTTGATCGGATTTGCTTCGCAATTTGGTATCGATTGGATACACATATCATTACCAGATACGCACATAGAGAGGGAGATGATACCCTCCTCTAGCAGCCGGCACCTCCCCCGCCTGAGCGTCAATTTGACGGAAAATTTACCCAAAATCAGTGACGAAAGCGCAAATTGCTTTCGCGAACTCTGGGAATGAATGACCCACTTATAGACTGACATTGACATAAATGGTGGGAATAGCGGGATCCCTTTTCCCCTCTGGCCGGGGGGAGGGTTCCAAAGAATTGAACAAAAATGGGACTTTTTGGAAATTTGAGTATTTTCAGGTGGGACCATACATGGGCGTGGGGGGGTTTTCACCCCCCCCCTCCAGAAGGCGAAGGCATTCTCACCCCCCCAGAATGTTTTGAAGGTAGCTCACGAGAAGCGAAAGTTAGTGGCTCACGAAGCGAAATTGGTGGCTCACGAAGCAAAAAGCAAAAATAGCCGGAAAAGTTGCTCCGCATCCCCCCCCCCCCCGGTGGCTCACCCCCTCCCCCCAGAATTCAGTAGCGGCCCACGTATGGGTGGGACCCAACATTTTGCTCCCGTTATATACATGTACATATGGTGATTAGTGACCCGTCACTATCGTTCTTAACGATCGCTCATTTAGCAGGTATATATAATAGTTTGCGACACAGTTGCTACTTAATACTGTTGTTATCAACACTATGCTTGTACCGATATAATATACAGTTGGTGTGTTTTTGTTTTTTTGCATGATGTATATATACTATTTTACTGTATATGCATGTCACTTTTTATGCAGCAATGCTTTGTGAGTTTTGCCTTTTTGTGAAAATATCGACCATTTACTCCCGCCTTATTTTTTACCGATTCCCATGTTGTCTGTTTCATCGGTTACGAATTCCGATTCATATTGTCGATTATTGATAAATAGTATATAATTGTGGGGCGCCGATTTACAAGAGTATGTAAAAGAAACTGAGCAATAGTCCACCAATATATAATGTATCATTGTGAGGCTCTAATTCACTAACGGTGCACTGCACCAAATCGGATTAACATAAGTTTGAGCTGAAGCTAAAGTCTAATTAAATAGACTTAGTTAAATCCCAGCTAAACCTGAGTCTTCAACTAAATCTTAGGCGTCAACGGCGTTAATCTTCATTGGTGTCGCGGACGTAAACCGATTTGGAGAATTTAAGCCTGAGCTAAATCGGTTAAAGCTGATCGTCAGTCAACCCAATTTCGTGCAGTCGATCGTAAGACTGTTTCCAGAAAGGGGGGTGAGCTGACGAATCCCAAAAGAAATTTTACGCAAGGGTCCCTCTTTAGTTTTTACTTATAAAATTGGACCAATTTCACGGACAATTTTGAAAGTGTATTGCC
Organism: Trissonchulus sp. WLG1_4; assembly: GCA_030248245.1. Taxonomy (NCBI): domain Eukaryota; kingdom Metazoa; phylum Nematoda; class Enoplea; order Enoplida; family Ironidae; genus Trissonchulus; species Trissonchulus sp. WLG1_4. The sequence continues at coordinate 8,024 of JASANF010015259.1, forward strand.
CTTCCAACCCTAAATTTCGTTCCGGATCGGCGGCTTGTTCTCAGTATTATGTCGTTTTGAATTTGTAAATATATTTATTGCCAAGTAAAGTAAGCCTGTTTTTTGTTATAGTTGTTCTCATACGTGGGCAGCTGACGAATCCAGGGGGGGCGGGGGTGCGAAGTAACTTTTCCGCAGATATTTGCTTCGTGAGCCACTAATTATGCCTTTGTGAGCATCCATCGCACGATATGGGGGGGGGGGGGGGTTTGGATGCCTTCTGGAGGGGGGGGGGTAAAACACCCCACGCCCATGTATGGTTGTTCTTGGAATAGTCATTGTCAAACTGACGCCAACGTTGCAGCACGTTGAGGGCCTTATTTAAAATTGGATTTGACGGATTAGATTTAAACTAATTTTTATAATAACACAGCACAAAATGGAATTAGCCGGCTGAAATTCCGACCTGCATGGCTTACATACATTATCTCGGTGTGTGCGAAGTTTCAGTAAATTACGTTTAACTGACGCTGCGTTATTGGCGAAGTTAAGTTGAATCTAATCCGATAAATCCCATTTTGGATATTAAGACCCTTAGAGACTGACGTTTAAGAAGCTCGTTCGGACAGTGTAGTTGATTCAAGGCAAGAGATGGTCTCATATCTTAAAAATAGTTTTCAAACAGGTACATTTTGCGGCTAGTAGAAATTGAGTGCGGTGCGAGCTAAATTCACTGAAGGATCTATATTCAGAAAACAGCTGTAGTGAATAGTCTACCGCAAACCTTTGTAATGGGGCGACATACTAATATTGTAATGATTACGGCTTTATGGTTAAATGACATCAGCTATTCTTGAGTTAGGAGAAAGCATACCGTTACGAATACACAAATTTAAGCGGTACAAAACTACAAATGCACCCTAGAAAGAACGGGTGGTCTCCTAATCGGAAGCACAGACGCTTATTAAGAACACCGTGATCTTGGTATCTGAACAGACAACATCAGCAAATTCGCGCTACGCTGACAACACGTGCAAGTTTGGTGCAACAAGCAAAAGTTTACTGCAAAACTATTCCAGTGAGTGAGAAGGGTGAACGTTTGACAACATTAGGCCTGTTGCGCAGTAAAAATTAATCGCGAACAAAAGTAACTTTTAACATTAACAATACAAGAGTGCATCACTGGAAGAACATGACACTCTGCCTTAATTAGAGTTAATTGTTTTAGCTAATCTTGTGCTGTGACCACAAGTCGGTAAATGTAAAAAACCCAAAACTTAAGTCACCCCAGTACGCAGAGTCCCACATAGTGGTGGCAATACTAGGTAAAAGTACCTAGTTTACTTAAAGGTCACATTCCCATGTATCACGACTTTTACTAGCCCCCGAAGATAGAGATAGCGGCATAGGCGGATCTAGGGGGGGGGGGGGCGGGGGGGGCTCGAGCCCCCCCCATTGGGTCGAGGGGCCTATCGAGCAGGGGGCCTATCGGCCCGAAGGGCCGATAGGCCCCCGATTTGGGCATACGTTTAGGTCGCTTTCCATGTTGCTTTGGGGCCTATTTAGGCCCGTGTAGCCTGCTGTGGACCAGATAGGTCCCTCTCATGTTGTTTTGGGGCCTATTTAAGACCTTGTAGCTTGTCGTAGACTATGTATATAGGCCCCCTCTCCATGTTGCTTTGGGGCCTATTTAGGCCCTTGTAGCCTGTCGTAGACTAGATAGGCCTCTCTCCATGTTGCTTTGGGGCCTATTTAGGCCCTTGTAGCCTGTCGTAGACTAGATAGGCCCCCTCTCCATGTTGCTTTGGGGCCTATGTATTTAGGCCCTTGTAGCCTGTCGTAGACTAAATAGGCCCCCTCTCCATGTTGCTTTGGGGACTATTTAGGCCCTTGTAGCCTGTCGTAGACTAGATAGGCCCCCTCTCCATGTTGCTTTGGGGCCTATTTAGGCCCTTGTAGCCTGTCGTAGACTAGATAGGCCCACTTTCCATGTTGCTTTGGGGCCTATTAGGGCCTTGTAGCCTGTCGTTTACTGTACACAAGGATCCCCCATTGTTTTTATGACCTGGCAGGAAAAAATTACCAATACGTCCGCAACTAACTGAAATCGGCCTAAAAATAAAATTTTTCCAGGGGCTGCCGCCCCCACACCCCTGCATCCTTGTGGCTTATTGGGTTGCCGACCCCCAGCGAAGCAGGGGTGCAACCCATTGTATTCATATTCCTGTTTTTTTTTTTTTGTTGTTTTTTTTCCTGTTAGCAAAAGTTTGTTACTCGTTTTTCTCTGAAGTTACTGGGGGGATTGGTCCCAAACTTTGGTGGGGGGACCCCCCCTACGAGTAGTTGTGCCCCCCACCTTGGTGACCCCCTGACCCCACGGGGGGCCGGGTCACGTGACCCCCGAAAACGATGGAACACAAGGGGGGACCCTTGTGAACTTGAAAAATTTTTTTTCAAGGATTTGGACAAAAAACTGTCTCTAGGGGTAGTTTTGGCCCCTGAACACGAATCTGGGGTTATTTTTTACCTAGGACCCCCCTGGACCCCCCTATGACCCCCTTAGGGTACCCCCCCTAGGGGGTCCTCGGGGGTCAAATTTTCGAATTTGAGATTTTGGTGTTTTCAGGGGTAATTTGGAGCCCTGAACACGAATCTGGAGTCAATTTTTGTCTAGGAGCTTCCTGGGTACCCCTATCCCCTCAGGGTACCCCCTTCTAAGGGTTCAAATTTTCGAAATTGAAATTTTGGGGTTTTTGTGGGTAATTTGGGTCCCTGAACATAAATATCAGGTTTTTTACCGAAAATAGACGATCTTTTGCCTATAAAGGACGGTCCTCTGCCTAGAATGGAGAGTCCTCTGACTAAAATAGAGGGTCCTCTGACTAGAATAGAGGGTTCTCCGCCTAGAATAGAGGGTCTTCCGCTTAGACTACAGGGTTCTTTACCGAGAATGGATGATTTTCAGCTTCGAACACTAGGTTCTCTGCCTTTAGAAGGTTTTCTGCTAGAAATAGAGGGTCCTCTACCTAGAATAGAGGGTCCTCTGCTTAGAATAGAGGGTCCTCTACCTAGAATAGAGGGTCGTCTGCCTAGAATAGAGTGTCCTCTGCGTAGAATAGAGGGTCTTCTGCCTAGAATAGAGGGTCCCTTACCGGTCGGCAACCCGTTGTAGCCTACTGGCGATTTTTCTTCCTTGCTTTTGTGCATTGTGCGCTCTTTGATTGCTTAATACACTGCTAAGCAAGGGTGTAGCCGGGGCGGTGGAATTTTCTCCCCCTCCCCCCCGAAATTTTTTCGGACTGAAATTTTACACATGGATCTCCCCTTTGGTTTTTATGGTCCGGCTGTGTCCGGTATGGAAAAAATTTTCAATACGTCTCCAGTTGACCAAATTTGAGGTAAAAATAAAAAATTTTCCTATTTTTTTCTGGGGGCTGCCGCCCCCAGACCCCTGCAAGTTTTTGGCTTAGTGTTCCTTGCTTTTATTTTGCATGTGCATGTTCATATACCTAGTTAAATTGTAATTGCGTAATACACTATACCATCGTTTTAGCAGTCTTATTTTTACAATAATGACATTTTTAGTAAATGACAAAATTTAATGTCAAAAAAATTTCAGAAAATTTGCAGATTGGCTAGCTTCTGGACCCTTGCCGGCGCACCGTTTTGTAATTTTCGGTTCTTTGAGCTCCAATTTTACGTTCGATGCTGCTGTGGTCGAAAATAAGCTGTTTTTGACCGAAAAATGCTAATATGTGTAGTTTTTTGCGTTGAAATAGCAATTAAGTGCATTTTAGCTCATGTCGAAAAAATGGGGCCTATTGGTCAGGGGGCCTATCGGAGTCCGAGCCCCCCCCATGAAAAATTCCTAGATCCGCCACTGGATAGCGGCTAGCTTGTATTTCACCCCTCGTTACCTTGACAGACTAGTTTTGCACCTTTATACCTCCCTCACATAGAATTAGCGGCAAGACTTTATTTTCACCCCTCTTTATCCTGATAGACTATCTTTGAACCTTTACACCCCCTCAGAAAGAGTTAGCGGCACCTTCAATTACACCCCTTGAGATCCAGACAAGCGAAGGGGGTTTGGGTTCCAGAAGGCATCCTCACAGCCCCCAGACAGGTGCCTCACCCCTGCCCCCGTCCTGCTGCTGACTGCAGAAGGCCTTTGTACGCCTGTCGTATGTGTGATAAAGTACTTATAAAAAACATGTCGAATTAATGAGCCCGCGCTGGCAATCGGCTATTAACGCTATAGCCGCGTTTTGACTAGGAATAGCCGTTATAGCCGGGCTATAGCTCGGCTATAGCCATTTCACAGAATTGATGAGCCCGCGCTGTCAATCGGCTATTAGTGCTATAGCCGCGTTTTGACTAGGAATAGCCGGTATAGCCGGGCTATAGCTCGGCTATAGCCATTTCACAGAATTGATGAGCCCGCGCTGTCAATCGGCTATTAGCGCTATAGCCGTGTTTTGACTAGGAATAGCCGGTATAGCCGGGCTATAGCTCGGCTATAGCCATTTCACAGAATTGATGAGCCCGCGCTGTCAATTGTCTATTAGCGCTATAGCCGTGTTTTGACTAGAAATAGCCGTTAATGACCGGCTATAGCTCGGCTATTGCCGGCTTAGAACGGTGTTCCAGCATGAAAGCTACAGATTGAAAAAAGTTGTGTGGCCTGCTCAGAATCGAACTGCCAACCAATCGGTTACCGGTTCAACTGCCTTCCTATTGAGCTACAGGCCACCTGAAAGCCTATCAATTAACTATCGATATAAGTAGATCAATTACACAGTTCAGTGTCATGCTAACAGAGTTACAGGTGACGTCAGAACATGGTCACTATGTGTAAAACTATTTTTTGCCACGGGGTGTGTCCCCCTTTTTCTATAATTCATTGCTCAATATACCTACATTTTTACTGTGCCCCATTGGAGCAAGTTTTCGTCGTTCGTTCAAAACCTGCAGTTATTGCGAATATTCTAGATGACTTGGTGGCTTAGCGACAGAGTGTACGCTTGATAACCATAAGGTTGGTGGTTCCATTCCATTCGATTCCACTATAAAGTCATCTTCATTTTGTATTTTTCATTTTTCGTTTTGGAAGCTGGAAAAATTGCCAATGCTGGCAGCAGCTATAGCCGACTATTTCAGACCAAACAGTGTATTTGTAACGGCTATTGGCGGCTATAGCCGAATCGCCACTTCTAGGGGGACTCTACTTGAGTTCAAAAATAGCCACAATCTGGCTATAGCCACGTTTCTTCAGTCAAAACTTGGCCATTTGAATATCGCCAAAATAGCCACGGCGAGCTATAACCGCCGCGAATCAGCACAAGTGGAAAAATAGCCACTGCTGGCAGCAGCTATAGCCGGCTATTACAGACAAAACACTGTATTTGAAACGGCTATTGGCGGCTATAGCCGAATCGCCACTTCTAGGGGGTCTCTACTTGATTTCAAAAATAGCCACAATCTGGCTATAGCCACGTTTCTTCAGTCAAAACTTGGCCATTTGAATATCGCCAAAATAGCCATGGCGAGCTATATGTAGCTATAGCCGGCCATTTTAAACAAAACAGTGTATTCGAAACGGCTATTACCGGCTATAGCCGAATCGCCACTTCTGGGGGTTCCCTACTTGATTTAAAAAAAATAGCCATAGGCTGGCTATAGCCACGTTTCTTCAGTCAAAATTTGGCCAATTGAAAATCGCTAAAATAGCCACGGCCAGCTATAGCCGCGGCGAAACAGTCTAATCGGCAATATGTGCTAAAAATCGCCACAGCTATTGCCGGCTATTTTAGACAAATCCGTGTATAATAATGGGCTAGCCGAATCGCCGTTTATCCGACGCATCTAAAATACCGTGATACATGGGAAACTTACCACCCTTTAATTCCCAGAGCTGCCATTTGGCATATCACGTGATGAATACCCAATCGGGTGGCATAAAACTTGACTTGTTCATTCTAGTCAGCTGAACTGCAAATTGTTTTTTTAGAAAATGTAGATTTTTGTATTTAGTGACCAAATTTTGAACCTACTGCCACACCTTCTAGAATTAAACTTTGGAAGACCACTTATATCCACTTATATAATATCAAGAGTACATAATAGCGTCTCACTCTATATAGAAGAAATAGAAGAAGAGTGAGACACTCTCCAGCCTGCCTGTGTTGTAGCACAGACAGATGCGCTGGTCGTTTTCAGGCTACATGTTGACATTCTATGCAACATGTGACTGGCCAATCAGAAGCGAGCTTCTATCCTCTGATTGGCAGACGCCTGTGCACGTGCTCCAATCATAAAACGGGATAGAGATAAAGGTTAATAACTCATTATTTATTCATAGTCTGCTTGTAAAAACATTAAAAAAGGTTTGCAAATGCCTTCGGGGATATTTTGGCAAACTTTCAGCGAAATTGATTGAGAAACTTTGAAGAAATTCACAAAAGTTTATATCTCAAAAGTTTCTCGATCAATTTCGCTGAAAGTTTGCCAAAATATCCCTAGAGGTATTTACAAACATTTTTTAATGTTTTGGCAAGCAGACTATGGATAAATAATGAGTTATTAAGCTTTTATCCCTATCTTAATGCTTATCAACGCATCAGCGATTATATACTAAAGTGTGTTACGCAGGGAATCTACGCGCTGATTGGCCAGTCACATGTTGCATAGAATGTCAACATGTAGCCTGAAAACGACCAGCGCATCTGTCTGTGCTAGAACACAGGCAGGCTGGAGAGTGTCTCACTCTTCTTTTATATAGAGTGAGAAGCTATTATGTACTCTTGATAATATGCATACCAAACAATATTTTAAGTGTGTTTATTTATTATTTATTCGATGAGTATATAAAAATAAGAATTTAATATTTTAACCTAACTTTTGTTACGTAAATTACAGTATTGACTACTAGTATATATTGACCATTCAATTCCCTATTCGCAATTATATTTTCTTCGCAAAGATTTTCGACGGTTTCTTGTGAATTGTAATTCCAATTTCGTTTAAACTTACTTTTGAGTGTTCCAGTACATGCAGAGTGATCCAACCTAACACACGAACTGGATACACCCGTGGGCAAAGGATCGGTCCTTAATCCCGGTTCATACTGGTCCGTAAGGGATGTCCGTGTTTGTGTCAGTGATGGGCGCGGGTCAGAATTTTCGACCAGCGACCCAACCCAACCCGCGGCTTAACACTCGTGGGTAACTTTGGGCAGACCCCCCCCCCTCAGACATCCGGCATCCCCCCTCGACCCCCTCCCCTACCCACCCTCTGATGGCCCATAAAGTGCCCAAAAAATGACCAAAACTAGGGACTACGCCCCTTTCCGCCAGAGGTCGGGCACCCCCCTCTCCTCGTCTATTCCCTTCGTGCATCTATGTCCGTGACCATTCAATAACCTACCCGCTGATGGATTGATTTTAGCTGATTCACAAGTTTAATTTAAAGTTTTTGCACTCCTACATTTCTACCTCGTTTACATCACTACTTAGACCGATTGACTTGGACACTATTACGCAGTGTCATAATACTTCTATAAAATTGAAATAGTAAAGGCATGAGTTTCGAGAAAAGAGGTGTCTGTTTGGTCGATAAAAAGAAACCTATTTGCGGGTTAACATATCACGGACTGCGACTGAATACTCTTACTGACACGGACACGGACACCCCTGACAAGATTATGGGCCCATTCCATTGCCCACGGGTTGACCCAAGTCGTGGATCACTCTTGACGCACTGGAACACCCAAAACTAAGTTCAAACGAAATCGGAATTATAATTCACAAGAAACGGTCGAAAAGGTTGGCAAATGAAATAAAACTGCAAATCAGGTGATTGAATGGTCCCCACATAGATTAAGTCAATACTGGAATTTACGTAACAAAGCTTCGGTTAAATTATGAATTGATAATTATTTTTTATACTCATTGAGTACATAATATAATATATATATATATATATATATATATATATATATATATATATATATATATATATATATATATATATAATATACTTATAATATTGTTTGGTATGCATATTATATAAGTAGATGTAAGTATAAACTTCCAAATTTTAATTCTAAAAGGTGAACTTTGCAAAATTTCAACTTTCTGAAAGGTAAACGTTATAACATTCCAATTTTCTGAAAGGTGAACGTTTTACAATTTCAACCTTCTGAAAGGTGAACGTTCCCACACTTTGGCTGGCTTTCTGAAAGGTGAACATTGAGAAATTTCAGTTTTCTGAAAGGTGAACGTTGAGAAAATCTTTTCTGAAAGGTGACTTTCTGAAAGGTGAATTTCTGAAAGGTGAACGCAATCGACTGAGGTTGCCTAGAGACAGATACTCTGGCATTAAAGCGATAAGAGGGGGAATCAGCATTTCAAATCTTTATTTTTTTAAGAAAATAAATACTTCTATTTTTTCCACGCTGCTTTATCTTGTCTTAAGATGCAGGGACTACGGACTAGGGACTAGAGAGTCATCTAGGTCACACTTCTGCTTGCCTTTGATAACTTCTTAAGACAAATTGAAGTTCACTGAGAGAATAATTAGTTAAAAAATGGTTAGAACTATAGTCTCAAGCTTCAATTACTAGGTAAAGGATCAGAATATATTTGATAACATATACAGTATCGGTTAATAGATGATTAAAAAATGATATCAAAAAAACTAGGTACTACCTAGTTTTGGTAAAGTACTGCCTAGTTTTCCCACGAAACTCGGTAAAAACTAGGTACTTTTACCTAGTTTACCTAGTTTTGTGAAATTTTACTTTACTTTACCTAGTTTCGAAAAAACTAGGTTGCCACCACTAATTGAGACTTAGCCAGCTGGTATATGACCCACGTGTCTTTTCCGAAATGGGTAGGTATGGGGTACAAATACTAGGGGATTCAACAAAGACTAGGCACAATAAAAGGGTTAATTTTTCTTCATGCTTATGCATTCAAAAGTTACCCAAACCGTTAAAAAATGTTACCTAGTTTACCTAGTTTTGAAAAACTAGGTGGCAGTAAAAACAAAACTAGGTAAAAGTAAAACTAGGTAGCCGAAAATGAAACTAGGTAGTACTTACATAGTACTTTTACCTAGTTTTGAAAAACTAGGTACTTAAGTAAACTAGGTACTTTTACCTAGTATTACCACCACTAGTCTCAATTACTTTTCCCCAGGTTTGTCATGCATTCTGAAGTTTTGCCCGAAGTTTTGACAAGTTTTGACTGAAACTGAAATAAGTTTTGACAGATTTGGCACCACGTTAAAGTTCCTTCGCGGGCCGGCGGCCCGCATGTTTGGGGTGTCGGCCCGCCAAAATTTTTGGCCAGCGGCCCGCCACCAGCCCAAAGGCTAAAAACTTTATGAATAGTCGAACACTATCTAACAAAGTAGCTTTTCCCTAAGCCTAGTTTTGAATGAATAGATATTTCCAATAAATGCCTAAATTTGTATGTTTGCACGTAATTTAGCTTATAGTCGTGTTTTTTTGACTTTTCAAAAGTTTTGGCGTATTTGGTAGAAATTGGCAATTTTTAGACTCGGCCTGTGCGACGTGGCCCGGCCCGCCGCCGGTCCACGCAGTTTCTTTAAGGGGGCGCTCTGAGTAACTTCCAATAAATCAAATTGATATAATTTATCGTTTCTTGCTGATATAAACTTTTTTAATCAAGTGCTATCAAGATAGGTAAACACCAGGTGAGTATTTTTGCAAAGTTTGATGAGTCTCGGAGCATTTTAACAAATTTGATGACTGCATCAAAACTGAAATTTTCAACAATTTGGGCGCCTCCATTCATATACATCTCTTCGTTATTTGCACTAAAAATACGCTCTATTTTTTGACACTGTCGTTTGTGTGGGCAAACCTCTGGCTTTTCTGATCGGCTTTTTGATTCGTGGTAGCTCACCTCCATGTCAGGTTTTCATTCTGAAATTTGAATTAAGTTTGAAAAAAGTAGATGCAGGTTTTCCTTTTTCAAAAATGTTGATTTCTATTTTTGGTGAAATTCTGCAGCGTTTTAAAGTTGACCAATTTTAGAAAAATTAGTGTGTTTTGGGCCAAAACAATTGGATTAAAATTATAAAAAAAGATACACCTGGGCAATATAATTGCCTACAGTTTAAGCTATAGAACGTAAAATTTGAGCAAAGTTTTGCTCAGTTTATGCCGTTTGAAAAATTACGCGCATTTAGCGAAAATTAAAATTTTTAATCGGTCATAAAAAATTAAGACAAGGCAGCAGGAACGTGAAACTTACTCAAAAACCGAGTTTTGTAGAAGGCTTTAATATATTCAAACGAAAGTTATTTTAGTTAGAACCTATGTCGAGGTATAAGATTAGAAAGTCATGGAAGTTATTTAGAGCGCCACCTTAACACGCAGGGATTCATGTAGGTCCACTTCTGCTTGTCTTTGATAACTTTTTAAGACAAACTGAAGCTCACCGAGAATAATTAGTCTAAAATGGTCAAAAATATACTCTCAAGCTTCACTTACTAGGTAAAGGATTAGAATGTATTTGATTATATAGTATCGGTTAATGGATGATAACAGCGATTTAAAAAAAAACTAGGTACTACCTAGTTTTGGCAAAGTACTACCTAGTTTTCCCACGAAACTCGGTAAAAACTAGGTACTTTTACCTAGTTTACCTAGTTTTGTGAAATTTTACTTTACTTTACCTAGTTTCGAAAAAAACTAGGTTGACAGCACTATTACTGGACCTTTAAAGGAGTACACACACGACCCGACCCAAACAGTTATACGACCGGTTTTCTTCAAAATTCGTGTGAAACATGGATTTGAAAAAACTGAAAAATCATAAAGAAGGTTTGGAATGTCCAAAAATAGACAATTCAAAGTTTCTAGACAGAAAAAAACAAGTTCAACTATTTTTCGCAAAAGTTTGATATAAAAACAAAAAAACAAAAAATGTTAACAACCGGGATTTTAACCGGGAACCTCTCGCACCCGAAGCAAGAATCGTATCACTGAACCACGAGTTACAAATGCAATCGTTTTAAAAAACTTTTAATACGATTAAGTGAAGCAGAAAGTCTCAGTATACCAAGCATCTACTATCGATTGCGGAGTAATACCTGTTTGAACTGTGAAACTGTGCGTAAACTGTGAAGTACTCACAGCAATAATGATAAATTGTGAAAAATTTAGACGCTTATTTTAAAAACGAACCTTTATTTTTTATTCTTCTTATTGGTGGCAAAAGATTTCGCGTCAACACATATTATGTACTTCACAAGCTGGCCAATCTGATATCTGGCTTGATTTTTTGAACTTTCATGTCCCTATTGTGTGATGTCTGGCTTACAAATGGTGATTGGTTCAAAGCATTGGTAGATATTGGTGGTAGTCTAGTGTCTGGCAGTATTTATTTGACACCATATATCATTTTACTAGTTTGTCAGTGAACGTACAATTTCAAGAAAAAAAAGCTCTCTTTTTGCAACTTATGAGCAAAATTGCTTTTTGGCGACACTACCACCTTAAGATGATGTTAAAAATTATTATTATTAAAAGTCGCTGCCCGTTTTAAAATCCCGGGGAAGAAAGTACGATGTCAAATTCTTCTTTGGTCTCCGTCATTTCTTAGCTTTGAAGAACAACTTTTATAAACATTGCTCTATTTGTTCAAATATTGATTGAACCAATTGACTTGAGACTCAGTGACAGTCATGGGATTACGTGTATTCATCAGCCTAGTCAGTTTTCACTAGAAACCTACACCCAAATCGATAATCCAATCAAAAGAATTCAAAAGTGTTCCTATTACGAAACTGCTCGTAATTTGGCGCCTTCCCCTAGTTTACAGCTATACAGCGTTATTAATAGCTAGCTATACTAGCTAGCTATAGCTAGCTATACTATATACTAGCTATAGCTTTACATTATTTTGTTTTGGGCCTGTTCACAAATTCGGATTAACTGGATTAGATTAACTGAATTAATCGGAATAATTCAACACAGTAGCATGAGACCTTTTTCAAAATAGCCACACTTGCTCCTCCGTGTCATAAATATGCAAATTCTTGAAAATAATACTAAAATTTTATGTCGAGTTATTGTAGTTGATTCAGTTAATCTAATCCAGTTAATCCGAATTTGTGAACAGTCCTTAGATTTTACCAATGTTATGTTTAGGCGCACGCAAAAGCCAAAATCAATAACAAAAAACCTTATTTATTTGTATTTTTAGGTTTTTTATTTTCATAGTGTATTATCTTAATTTTGTGATGTTTTTCAGCGAATTCCCCCAATATGCAAAGGAGGTGCAGGAAGACACTCTGAACTAAGTACACAAACAAAGTGCTCTTAATTGATTAATTATAATATAGGATTTAGAAACGGGAGGTCGCACCTCGGCAACTTTTTTGCTGAATTTCTTAAACTCATTTGCGAGAGTATGAGGTGGCAGCAACTAGAAGCCATTGATCTTTTGCACTTTTTGGTAAAATGGTTTACACTGCAAAACGTGAGTTAGTCCCATTTAATTCTAACGACATCCCCCCCGCCGGGTAAGAATGCTTGGCCCACTCGGGTGCTACTTGTTTATAATGCATAGGTGTACATGCAGCAACAAAGAAAGCGACAGTTTACTATTAAGCTTTACACAGCCTGACAGGCAATAATACTGCTTCATTGGTTGATGTTAACAGAATACTGGCAGGATCACGATTCACAACATAACCGGCTTCTGCAATAGATAGTCAAAAAAGTAGAGTACAAAATCACGAATTGTCAAAACTCTATTGTGAAGCATGCGCGAGAGATATTAACGTGAATAACAAATTTTCACTTAGTCTAACATCGATGAAAATAAACCTGTGCAAATGTAGCTTACGTTCGGCGATTAGTGAATGTCTTACATAACGGTTCATTGTATGCACCGACTGCGGGTCATGTTTACCACTATTGTTTTCCTTGAATTTTTACAGGCACCAAATTTATGCGATTTCTACAGCAAAGATTATGTTTAGTTGTTCGGCTTCTTTTCTCATGTTCGAGGTCTTGTTTTGTTTGTGTTCGAGCTTCGAGGCATTAGAAGTCATTTCGGTCATATTGGGGTAATTTTTGTTACTGAGCAAGCTGCAACCAGGCTCAGCGTGAAATGTCAATTAATGCTGAAACTTCACAGTTCACGCTACATACCAAGCCTAAAATTTTTAAAACAAATTATTTTCGCGACCCAAAAGGTGATTTTCACGTCACCAAAAGTTTATTTTTACGCCCCCATGCTGCTAATTGGCCAATCATGAGGTCATAAACACGTCTAATGTGACTTCTGTTTTATTGATCTATTGTGTCGACAATAAACAGACAAGACAAAAAGTGCACTTTTTATGCTTATTTTTACATTTTTGTTTGCAATTCTGCATTAGCGTTACATTTATTAGCTTAGTATTTTACTATCGTTATGTTTAGGCGCACGGAAAAGTCTAAATCAATTGCAAAAAACTAGAGTTATCAGTTATACTAAATAATATAATTCGGTTTTATTTCCGTAGTTTTATATTTTAACTGTGTGATGCTTTTCAAAAAGTTCTTTTAACAATAAATTTGATTGCAGAAAAACTCAAACTAAGTAAACAAAGTGCTCTTAATTGATCAATTGAAATGTGAGAACGTCAGAATCAATTTCGAGAATCAGACAGTAGAGACGTGAAAATAACCGTTCATTTTTAAAAATATTACATTATGTAAATATCTATGAGAAGCTGTTGAAACTACCTTCTGGATGCTAAAGTTTGTAACAATCAGTTAATACTTTTGCACACGATAATTGAGTTATCTTTGACGGTGGCCTCATTATTTTTTCAACCTAAAACGTTTGCATATGGTTTGTTTTAGAATTTTTATGCACTTATTTTTTACTTAATTGCTATATTTTAGGACAGATTGAAAAGGTTAGGGCAGTGAGCAGTCCAAGGCCATAATAATCGGCTTAGGACATGAATACGTTGCGGCGAAACTGCTCGGCCTCTACTTTAAGTTCATAACCCTATTTGTTTGAAGTAACCGGTGTAAACTTATTTGTGTAGACTAACCGGTTACAATATCCGTAGTTATTGATCCTTGAGTGCATCGGTTGCACTTTCATCTGTAGTCTGGGACTGCGGCGCATCGGACACACTTGTTTCTATGCCCTGAAGTTGCGATGCGTCGGAAATACTCGCATCTGTGACCTGAGACTGCTGTGCGTCGGAGACATTTTCAGCATCTGTGGCGTGAGGCTGCGGAAGCTCATTCGCATCTGTGGCCTGGGAAGGCGATGTTTCAGAGACGCTTGTATCTGTAGCCCGTGGTTGCGGCGCCTCGGGGACACCTTCATCCCCAGTCTGGCTCTGCAATGCCTCCTCGGGAACACTTGCATTAGTTGGCTGGGGCTTCATTGTCTCAGATACATTAGCGTTTGTGTCCTGTAGCTGAAAGGCATCAATGACACCGTCAACTGCGTCCTCGAGCTGCAGGCCCTCCTCTGAGACACTTGCGTTTGTGGCCTGGTGCTGGAGTGCCTCGGAGACATTTACATTTGTGCCGTTGGACTGTGGTGCTTCGGAGGTTTCATTATCTGCTGCCTGGATCTGTAGTGCGTCCTGGGGGACACTTGCGTTTGTGGGCTGGGACTGCATCGCCTCAGACACATTTGCGTTTGCATCCTGTGGTTGAAAAGCATCGATGACACCGTCAACTGCGTCTTCAAGCTGCAGTGCTTCATCGGGAACACTTGCATTTGTGGGCTGGGGCTGCGGTGTCACGTCACTTTTCCCATCTGAAGTTTGGGTCAACGGTGATTCAGCGCCGTCTACATTTACAGGACGGAGTTTCTTTTTCCCCCTTCTATTTAAATACTTTTGCAAAAGCCTTATTGCTCCTACTTCGTCTCCGTATCCAATCGGCATTTTATTGATCGCTTTGTGTTCGTATGTAGCCTTTCTGTCGCCATGAGACTGTGATAACTCTAGGACGCTTGTATTGGTGGGCTGGGGCTGCATTGCCTCAGATACATTTGCGTCTGTATCCTGTAGCTGAAATGCATCGATGACTCCGTCAACTGCGTCTTCAAGCTGCAGTCCCTCGTCGGGGACACTTGAATTTGTTGGCTGGGACTGCGATGTCTCGAAGACACTTCCATTTGTAGCGTGAGACTGTGGTGCCTCTGAGACACTTGCAGCTATGCTCTGAGATTGCGATGCCTCGGAGTCACTTGAATCTGTGGCCTGGAATTGCGGCGACTCTGAGACACTAGCATCTTCGCCCTGAGACTGCGATGCCTCAGAGTCACTTGCATCTGTGACCTGAGACTGCGGTGTTTTGGAGACACTTGTATCTGCAGGCTGGGGCTGTGACGCATCGGGTGCACCTTGAACAGCGTCCTGCGTTACACTAGGTTCATCTGTAGCCTCTTTCACTTCCCGTACCGATCTATGCTGGCGGTGCTGAGCATAATCTCGCAATACCTCGTACCCAGCAGGTTTGCACCAGCCTATAACAATTAATAGCACAACACACGAATACTGTATGATTGTATTTGAATAGCTACAGATATTCTTTGTACATTAAGACTAAAACATCATTCTAACATTCAACATCAATAAATGATGCAGGTCAAATAGTAAACCAACAGCTTTTATGAAGGAAAAAACCCATGTTTGAAAAAACTCCTGTAAATAAATACAGGCCCTATAAATGTCTATTGAGTAGGTTACCTAAGTCATGGCTAAGAAAAGGTTTAGGTTGTAGGTAGTTACCCCGCGAGTCCAAAATAAAATGACAATGATCCAAACTTCTGCTTAGCTAATGCATAAGCATGATAGTATACTTCCTGTTCTGTCATTTTAAATAATTGTTCAATTTTTGTATTTAAAAAACAGTTTTACTGAATATAGACGTAATCGCGACACTTATCTGAGAACACGTTATAACACTATGTATATAACTGCATAGAATTTAATTAAGCTCTGCATTTTAAGAAAACATTTTCCTGGCATCAATACTCATGTCTTTGGGGTATGACTGAGTCTGAGATGTCTCAGTTTGGCACCAACCTTGCGTGATAAAATGGAGCAGAACACAACTGCACAAAGCTACGGTCCCCTTCATGTCACTGAAACGACAGTGCCGCACAAGCGAGCAATAACGCTGCAAAAACAATAAGTTTTAGATACATACGTTTAGGATTGACTCATACTCATTTACTCACAACCGCATGTGAATGTGCGGCAAATGCGTATGATTAAGAGTACATAAAGGGAAGAGTATGTCACTCTCTTAATTTAGGCATGGGCACGTTTAAACGGTTTCAACCGTTTAAACGCGTTTAAACGTTTAAACGGTTTAGAACCTTTTAAACGTTTACGCGTTCAAAAAACCCGGTTTTCGAACCGTTTAACGTTTAGTACGTTTAAACGTTTAAACGCTTACATGTATGATTGTCTAAACGTTTTATACGGGTACGCATACTTGTTCAACTGTTTAAACGTTTAAGCAGACTTGTTCAACCGTTTAAACGCTTACTTGTTAACCGTTTAAACGTTTAAACGCGTTTAAACGCTCACTTGTGTAACCGTTTAAACGTTCAAACGTTTAAACGCGGTTAAACGGTTAAACGTTTAAAAGCGGTTAAACGTTTAAAAGTTTAAACGTTTAAACGCGTTTAAACGTTTAAACGTTTAAACGCGTTTACGTTTAAACGTTTAAACGGTCAAAAAACGTTTACAACCGGAAAACGCGCTTAAACGTTTAAACGCGTTTTCTCATCTGTAAACGCGAGCGTTTAAACGTTTACAGATTTTTGTAAACGTGCCCATATCTCTTATCTTTTGTAGCAAATCGGCGGAACGATGCTCCGGCCGAAATAGCCCTTTCACGCCCTGATTTCGGATACCACCCCCCCCCCTTTTTAAATCAAGGATGTGTCTAGATTCAAGGGGAGACCCCCTTTCAAATCAATGAAGTGTCTTGATTTCAAGGGGGATACCCCCTTCTGAAATCAAGACACTTCCCTGATTTGAGGGGGGTATTCCCTTCCTGGGCCCGATTTATCGAAGCAAAATGTTCGCCATCAAAAATGTTCGTCATCGAAAATGTTCGTCATGGAAAATTTTGGATTGATCGAAACATTTTCGATGACGAACATTTGCTTTTTCAACGGCGAGTTCGTCATCGAAACTGTTCGTCATCGAAAAGTTCGTCATCAAAAATGTTCGTCATCAAAAAAGCAAATGTTCGTCATCGAAAAAATTTTCAATGACGAGCTTTTGTCATTTAGAACATATGTTCTAAAAGACCAAAGCTCGTCATCGAAAAATTTTTCGATGAACATTTTCGATGATGAACTTTTGATGACGAAAATTTGTCTCTTGATAAATCACTGTTGAAAAAACAAATGTTCATCATCGAAAATGTTTCGATCAATCCAAAATTTTCGATGACGAACATTTTTGATGACGAACATTTTTGATGACGAACATTTTTGATGACGAACATTTGTCTTTTCAACAACGAACATGTATTTTCGATGACGAACATTTGGTTTTTCGATGACGAACATTTGGTTTTTCGATGACGAACATTTTTGATGACAAACATTAATTGTTTTTTCGATGACGAACATCTTTGATGACGAACATTTTCGATGACCAACATTTTCGATAACCAACTTTTTATGACGAACATTTTCGATGACGAACATTTTGTTTCGATAAATCGGGCCCTGAAATCTATGCGTCAAAGGGCTATTTCGTACTCTTGGTATGATGAACGATCGTTAATAAGCCCTTAATTTCAAACGTGCATTAGCTTTTTGTAGCTTATCAAAGTCGAAAGTGAAAGCCAGACCCTTAAGCATATATAATGTGACTGAAACACGGAGCAAGACAAGTTTTGGTGTCGGTTATACTTTTTGCTCATTCAAAATTTCCACTTTACTATGCAAACTTTTTGGACTTGCCTCAGTAAGGACCGGCTTCATACGTACAGCCGTGTGTCCGTTCAGCGGAAAAATGGCGTAATAATGATGCCACAATATCATCTTATATATACACCATTGTTTGCGTAATTATTTCGTAATTTTCCCGGCTGAACGAATACATATATATATATATATATATATATATATATATATATATATATATATATATATATATATATATATATACGGCTGTATAAGAATCTGCCCTTATGTCTAGCATCCGGAACAATAGTTTATCAGGTAAGAGGAGGGTTGTTTTGATGTGGAAACTGCATCAAATCAAAACTAGTTTTGATGCGGTTTTGAGTTTTGATGCAGCACATCAAATCAAATCAATTGCTTTACAAAATGTGGTGCATCAAATCAAAACTATTTTTCCAGTCCTCACATCAAATCAAATCAAATCAATTGAATTTTTCCCTGCTGAACATAAAATCAAAGCAAAACTATCCAAAATGGTTAGTTTTGATTCAGTTCTGATGCAGTTTTGATGCAGCGTCAGCTCCAGACATCAGGCACACGTTCTTCCACTTAGTTACGTGTTGGCTGGTAGATAGACTTCAGTTTAGGGTTGTTTTGATGTGGAAACTGCGTCAAATCAAAACTAGTTTTGATGCAGTTTTGATTTTTGATGCATCAAATCAAATCAAATCAAATCAATCAATTTTTAATACGTCCAAATCAAATCAAATCAAATCAATCGATTTTTAAAAGGTCCAAATCAAATCAAATCAATTGATTTTCAAGAAGCCCCCATCAAATCACATTAAATCAATTGGTTTTTGAGAATGTCCACATCAAATCACATCAAATCAATTGATTTTTGAGAACTCAACATCAAATCAAATCAAATCAAAACTGAAAAAATTTCTTTGGTTCTGATGCAGTTTTGATTCAGTTTTGATCTAGTTTTGATGCAGTTTTGTGGTAGTTTTGATGCAGCGTGAAAAATTTATTTCTAATTTGTAAAAATCTAGTCTCAGCTTAAGGACGCGAGAATGCGTAATAATATAGGGTACACTTAGGCTACTATTATATAGTTTTATTATATAAATTGCACGGTTGTATTGTCGGCATGTATTGTCGGCAACTCAACCTGCTAAGGGGAAAGGAGGACGACTTAGCTCGTCTAGCAGTGCCCTGCCGTGCTAATGATCTGATCGCCAATTCAAAAATTCATTCAATATTTTTGGTATATCACCGTAATTTAATATCGCATCGAAACTACATCAAAACCCATCACAATGCATCAAAACGAAAAACTAAAATTTTTGTCACATCAAATCAATTGAAAATTCAGGTTCTCACATCAAATCAAATCAAATCAAATCAATTGCTTTTCAGGAAGGCTGCAGCAAATCAAAACAAATTTTACAACCCCCACAATAGGAAAGACAAAGGAAGCAAAAATTTTATTTTCCCCAAAAGTCACTTTCAATATTAATAAAACCAGCACAGCTCCAAGTTGTCAGAGATTAAAGTACCATGTCTATATTAATAAAATAGTGCTATAATGACGAAATATCATCAAGTCCTATATTCTACATAATAAAACATTATAAATTATCATATAATTATAATATAATCGAACCAAGACTGTGAAAAAACTTTTGGCAGTTCCCACAAAATCGTTGTGGCGTAGCGGTGTCGATAATTTGGCACGATGGGAACGTTCTATCGTCAGACAAAACAGACAGTTCCATTAAGCATCTCTAAATACTATCATATTCACTACTATTAACCAAAGGGCAAGAGAAAGTTAACTAATGGCTTTAATGACATTACTTAGCTATGAAAACTGTGTGGGGTTCACACTTTACAGAAGGTAATTTGGAAAACCCAGTCTAAAGCGTAGTTCATATAGGGTCAGTATTCAGTAAGCAAAAACGTTTGATCAGATGTTGCAGAAAATTAAATAATTGTTAATAGCCTATTTTTGGTGTGCACGGTACATTGGTACATAGTTGCAGATTGTGTGCGTGCAGATTCAATTATAGTTTTATATAATTTGCCTACCGATAATTTCCTTCAGGGCCCTATTTATCGAAACAAAATGTTCGAGGTTTGAAACTTCGGCTTGATCGAAACATTTTTAACGGCAAACATAACACCGAATTTAAATGTTGAAAAATTTAGTCGTTAATACTGTTTTTCGTTGAAATTTTTTCAACTACGTGAACGTTATTATGTTCTTTTTATGTCCAGTGCAAAGCACGAGTGCGCGCAGCTTAGCGTGTACACGGTTACACGGTTCGTACCGTGTAACCGTGCCCCGCCCTACTCGATGTTCTAGAACCTTTACCATGGCGCGCATTTTTTACCGCATTTGAGCTTAATTTTAAGGTGGTAGTTACGTTTTCGACAGTTTTTATAACGTGCTATAACTTTTGATTGACTCATTGAATTTAATAGCTGTCTTTTTCACGTTAAAGAACTTGACTGAAACTACACTTATGCACATTATCTAGCGTAAATCTGTAACAAGCTAGTCAGCAGACACTGTCAAAGTAGTCAAATTTCGTGAATTTTTGCATTTTTCTTGTTTTGCTTGCAAAAATGACAGTGTAACTCCAATTAATTTCATTCTCTACACCAACATAGCCAATAACAGGATGAATTTTAATGTTAAGTTTGGTGCATTTATATGATGCAGAAAAGAAGTTACGGACCTTTAATTTTGAATTTTTTCGAATTTTGAAAAATATACGAATTTTTGAATCTAATTTTTTCACGATATAGGCTAAATTAATACAAATAAAAAAATTGACACATCACAAATTGCCTAAAAAACATGTAGAATAACGCATGAAAAGATTGCAACATCGAGACTTGAGATTTAGTCCACGGAAGTACATTTTTACAGATTCCTGTGAATGAAATTTATGTAACGCAAAATTTAAACAAACAAAATTTTTGAAATTTTCGTATAAAGTAGACACATATGTGTGCCAATTTATCCCAAATTTTTAACAAAATCCTTCTGGTAGTTGTCAAGTTTTGCGGACTTTTGTGTAGTGTACTTTAGTTCAAAAAGATATGTTACATAAATGTGACGTAATCTCAAAAAGTAAAAAGCGGAAGGATAAGTTTTGGCATCTAAATTGAAGGTTTTTGACATGCCCGTGTGTCATTTTTTTCTTTTTTCAATAAACGGCCGTTTTGACTAGCTACTTCTTTGGCTTAGCTAAACATAAAATTTACGAAAAATTGTCGTAACTGGCTGAAAAATATTTTCTGTGAAAATTAATAATCATTGTTTCAAGCTATTTTAGCAAGCATTTATCTCATAATAAATTATAGTTTCCTAAATTAATATGCGTTCTATAAATTATTGATTGAAAATTAATCGTAAGTTGTCAAGTGTTACTCCTGCAAAACTGTCGAAAATGTTACTACCACCTTAATTGTATCTGACGAAATATTTCAAATCATGCTTAAAATTATTGCTATTCATACATAAACCTGCAGACCTTCTCTGGTTTTCAACTCGCTGAATTTTAATCAAACGACAATATTACTATTAAAAAAAATCCGCCCGCTATCTAGTTTCATACTCTAGCTAATGCAGCTAGTCCGTTCCCGGTAAACGCAGGGGACCTTAACTGCCCTATATTGTCCCCCCCTCCCCAAATTAACACGCACTAAATATCAATATTTACTAGGAAACATGAACACAGGGCGCACTGACAAAAATGCATCAATGAATGACAGTCAAACAGCAGTTACGGTCTGGACCTCGAGTTTACTGGCTTATTCTAGCTTTAAAAACTTTCAGGTCTTTTCTGTTATTCCCCCACCAGTCTGGAATTTGAAAGTTACTGAGCCGATATGAATAACTTTTGCACCAATGGACTCCTCTTGACCTCAGGACTTCAAAAACACAAGTTTTAAAATATTTTAAATTTTTCAAAAAATTTTTAAAATTTCATACAAAATATGGACTCCTTCATTTTCTGAAATCCGGAATAAGTTCTAGACACGAATTTTTGGGTTTTGGACACCAAAATTTAAACAATTTTCAAAAATTTTAAAATTTAAAATTTTTTAAAAATAGTTTTTTTTGAAGTTAGGTCAAGAGGAGTCCATTGGTGCAAAAATTATTCGAATCGGCTCAGTAAATTCCAAATTCCAGACTGGTGAGGGAATAATAGAAAAGACCCAAACTTTCTACTGATTTTTTTTAAAATGGATTACGAAATTTAAAAAAAACTATTTCTGGACGGTCATTACACCAATCTTATTCTCAAGTTAATTTTTTATTATAATAATATAAGCTACTACTATTATGACGCAAGCCTGTACATACAAGCTGCATTCTTATAGTCAAATACCGACCCCCGAAAAAAACAGGGGGGGGAGTGCAAAAATTATGCCAGTCACATTTGACCCAAACAACTCCTGCCACCGGAAAACAATTCGTGTTTATAGCGCAATCCGTAGTACAACTGAGGGAGGGCCAATTGGTAAATGGATTAAACTTAAATAATGGGATTAAATTTGATTCAACGATTAAACGACTCAACGTTAAGCTAGATTTGTAAAATTACCTGGGCTTGCAAAAAAACAAATTAAATCGCGTTTGCTCTCCTGATGATTTCATGTATTAGCAAAAAAGAAATTTTAACCTAACCCGCTTAATCCATTTTCCTAACTCGTTTAATCCAAGACAGGAATTGGCCGTAAGAACAATGTAAATAAACAAGCAATGACAAAAAATACACAAATCACATGATGCCTTGGCAACGAGACAACAACAACCACAACAACAACATACGTACACACTTGCCAACAAGTCCAGTCAAACTCTTGCTTACGGACAAACGGACACTCTTGCGGACAAGTATGGGCTAAAAAATTTTGTGCTCGAATTTATTGACTGGGATCTCAAAAAGCGAAAGGTTGCACCACATTACAAGTCTTACAACTGTAACACACTGTTCAAAATGTAAAATCACGTGATACGTTATGATTTGCAATGTTTTGCAGCCATTTTCAAGAACTGAAATTCGCTAGACCGTCAGTTTTCTACTTTGCTATGCAATAAGCCTATTATGTCCACTTGCGTCATAATACATAACAGTGAAATTTTAATTTCAATTAATAAACAAATCAAATTTAATGAAAATGGAAATAATCATAAATAAAAATATATTTCAAATCAATGCCCCTTTGTTCTGTTCAGATTCAATTCTGAATTGAACTGAATCTGAACAGATTCAAATTTGCCATTTGGCCAACTCCGTATAATGGGGCGGGGGCTTTGACATTTTTTCATCCCCTTGTCCCCAAGCCCCAAACACTTATTAACCTAGCTGAACGTCATTGTCAAAGCCAGACAGACAGTATCACAGATACCAAAAGTTGTCCACTCAACCAAAAACAATACACTGACACCCAATATGGGCCTAAAACTAATTCATACTTGTCCGTAAGCGTATCCGTTTGTCCGTAAGCAAAAAATTTCATCAGCTTTTGCAGAACAATAGATAGCAGTTAACAGCCATTTTTTGGTATACAAGCTAAAGTCTAACAACTAATAGTCGCACCACTTTGGAAAACGAAACATGATTTCGTTACGAAAAGAATAGATTTTGACTATCAAGAGTACAGCACGTATGTAGTCGCAGAAGTCATGCCACTAAAATAAGTAAGAGTGGCTGCGGCACATCTATTTTTTGTCAAACGTTAGACTAGTAGATGTCTTTAAATGTGCACAGCATTGTCGAATGTGTAGCGGACATTTTGTTGCGGACAGGGGACGAAGTATGAATAAGGCATAAACCTAGTTCATATCTGGCTAATGCCTAGTTCATAATTGTCCGTGTTCGTAAGCAAATGTCCCTAAGCCAGTATGAAAAACTGCTACAGATTCATCAATAATATTGTTAGCGCATTCACAGACATCCGCTAGGCTAGCTTATTTACCAAAAATTATCCCAAGGTCATTTTTATGCAACAGTTGCTCAAGATTTGCTTACGTACCCACAGACGCACTTACGGACAAGCATGAACCAGGCTTAAGTCAGTTCAGATTGAAGCCTAAGAACCTTCAAGTTCAGCGTGTTGAAGTTTTAAATGAACAGTGAACAGCAGAATTATCTAAAGTCTGACCAGAAATTGCTGAACCCTGAGACAAAATTAGGGGGTGTGATTTTTGTGACTACTCGCTATACTCTTAAAATGTTTGATATGAAATCGCGTGTTTCTTTTTTTATTGAGGACCGTGATTTTTTGGTCAGACTGTAATTGCGAACTAGAATAAAAAACGTGAACGCTGAAAAAATATTATTCGATACTTATGGGTTCAAACCGGCGAATTAAGCCCC
>JASANF010015260.1:0-14556 GCA_030248245.1 Trissonchulus sp. WLG1_4
GCACCACTATAATTCTCTTCGCGTTTTCAATGCGAATTTAAATGGTGAAAAATTACTAAAAAGTGCATTTTAACCTATTACACAAAAGTCAAATTCAGTCAATCCCGCCGAAACTTTTTTCTGGGTACGCCACTGACAAGTGAATTTATTTAGAGTAAGTCACTATATACATAAATGACTACTAACTACATTTCGTTATCTAACTTCAGGCCAAAAGGTGTCAAAAGCTTTGGTTATGGCCGACGGTTGTGGTTCTGGTTCTACGCTCACTAAAGAAACCTAATTACGCCAAAAAATAGCACATGCTGGGACCTCCTCCCTCTTTCACCACTGGCGGCCCGAATCCCTCGGCTGTCTCTGAATTTAGGAAGGAGCTTCCCCCATCCCCTCCAACTGCATGAGTATCTAATGAAAGCTACAATCCTTCCTTGCTTCTTGACATAAGTCAAAATTTGTCACTTAAAATAAAATTATGCCCCAAAACA
The DNA here is from genome assembly GCA_030248245.1 of Trissonchulus sp. WLG1_4. Lineage (NCBI taxonomy): Eukaryota > Metazoa > Nematoda > Enoplea > Enoplida > Ironidae > Trissonchulus > Trissonchulus sp. WLG1_4. Next base: position 486 of record JASANF010015260.1, read on the forward strand.
TTGATTCCCGGAGCGCACAATCAATTTTGATAAAACCCAAAAATTAGCCATAGCCGGCCGGCTCGGCTCGGCTCGGCCCGGCATGCCGAGCCGGCCGGCTCGGCTCGGCTCGGCTCGGCACCAAAATTCCCGGCTCGGTCTAACCCTAGATATACCTTACTTTAAATCCAAACCCAGTCCTAAACTTTCGCCAGAGGATTTACAACTAATAGTTAGCCTTAGTGTGCTAGCGCATAGGTTTAGTCCGACTAAGGCCCAGTTCATACTCGTCCCTGTACTTGCCCCTAATGTTTCGTCCTTAAGCAATTCTAAGAAAACCGTCCGGCCTAATCAACTATCTTATCGCACGAATAAAGACTAAAATATTGCAGATCGTATGTAAACAAAAGCCGAAACGCTTCTGTCAATTCTTCACAGCAGCTAACCAAAATTTGTCCTTGTCCGTGTCCCTGTGTCCTTTAAGGACAAGTCTGAACCTCTGCGAACTATAAGTGGGCATTTTTTTCTGGGGGGAACCCCTCAGTTTTGGTTGCCACGATGCCATCCCCTATCCCACTTTTCTGGTCCCTCCTCTTTGGTAAGCCATAGATTTATATGTTGTGTGGACCATTTGTGATTACAATGCTTTTTGCGGACTGCTATTTGAACTGCAGGTCTTCTTAGCTTAATTGTGGAGATTTTGAACTAGTTGTTTTGGTATGGAAGCTCCCCGACACGGCCACAAACACTAGGGATATATAGTGTATAGCAGAGATGCACGGGGGGAATCTTTGAGCGGGAAGGGGGTGCCGAAGGGGGGGTGGTCCCTAGTTTTGGCCATTTTTCGGCGATAGCCGAAAATTTTTCAGAATTTTTCGATTTTCAACTCATTTTTGGGGTACTTTTTGGCCGCAGGCGAAAATTTTTTGCTATTTTTTAATTTTTTACGCATTTTTGGGGCACTTTCTTGGCCATCAGAGATCAGAGGCGGGGGGGTGGGGGGTTGAGGGGGGGGGGGGGGGGGGCCGGATGTCTGAGGGGGGGTGCCGACCCCCCTCAGGGGGGGGGGGGCGGTTACCCTCCCCTACCCCCCCCCCCCTATGTGCATCTATAGTGTACAGCTTTATTTCAAAAACAAAAGTAAAGTAAAAGTAAAACAAAATAAAAACAAAAATTTATATACAAAACACAAATAAAAAGCCACCCTCACCACTTTTATCCATCTTGATACAGACATACTAAAAAAATGATAAGAGTAACACACCACATACGTTTGTGCTAAAGCCTCTTTAAGCAAATTAGGCACATTCTTCTAACGGTAACTTTAATATAAACTACGCTGAATACGATAGTTCCCTGACGTACCAGACGCACTAGACCTCTAATCAGGGTTTTTCTGTGTAAAATAGGGTGTATTTAACATCGGCCGCCTAATTTACACAACAAAACATAAAATACACACTCATTTACACAACCGTATTTCGCCCAAAAGTTGATAAAAACACTTATTTTAGTAGTAAAAATTACAAAAATTCGCAAAGTGGCGACTACGGTCTGTGACCGCTTTGTGCTAACGAAATAAGTCTTATTTTTCACCCTAAAAACAAAAAATCTCCAGTTTCTGCGGGCCGCCGCCCTTAAACGGATTCTGAGTCATTACTCATAAGCATTTGAAAATGAAAACTCAGCTATGCTAAGCTTGTCTGTACGATATCTTGTATGCCCATTATATACATGTAGTTGGGGGGTGGATGGGTTTGTCCCTCCCACAATGCAATCCCAGGGAAGTGAGCGTGGTCGCGCCAAGGGTAAAAGAGGGGGAGAGGGTCCTGGCGCAATCAAAATTCTCTGCCAAAATCTCTTTATTTGTCAGTGTAGTTTAGCACTTCAACAAGTATTTTAGCTCTTGGCACTTGAAAATTGGCCATTTTCGATGAAATTTAAGCAATTTTTACCTAAATTTCATCTTAAAAATTGTAAAAATTGCGTCTTGGGAGAGTAGGGTCAAAAAATACTTGTTTCAGGGGAGGGTGGGTCCCACACCAGGGAAGGAGGGGCACCTACAATTTTGGTGCTGTTACATGTATGTATTACTTCAAAGTTTGAACAGCTTTGACAGCTGTACGGCAGTTTTTAAACCCGAAATTAAAAAATGTGTAGGATCTGGCTGACAAAACAGATCTCTGTGTAAACCTGTGTATATATACTTTTCAGTCGTTTTTTCGGCTGCAGTTGGCACTCGGGTACACTATATTCTCATTCCTCATAATTTTTACTTTCGAAGTTCGAGTCGCAAAGTCAAAATTTGTTTTTTTAAGTGCAAAACAATAATTTTTATCTAAAAATGCCAAAATAAACTGTTTCAAAAATTTACACAACGACAACGTAGCCTTAATTTACACAGCAAATCCTTAATTTACACAACATTTACACAGTGCCAATTTTGAAAAAACCCTGCTTCTAATAATATGCATTAAAAAACATTATCTCCCCCCAAGGATGATTCACCAGTCTCGGAAGGTTTAGGACTCAATCACGAATCCCAAAATCGTGGCTCAGGTTCACCAAACCAAAATGGTCGCTCAAGAAGCCAAATTATCCGAGAATCTTGCTCCGACCTCGTTCCCACAGAATTTACTTCCTGTCCGCCTATGGCTATTTATATATACCTTTTAACACTTCGGTCTCACTGACAGAGAAGGCATCGATGGCCTTCAGACTGGGACAGCAGCAGAGCAAATAGGGGCGATAGTCAAAGGTGTGGACCAGGCTTGAGCTGAGCGACAGACAGGGGTTTTGGCACAGGCTTAGCTGGCTCAGGTTCAACAGGCACGACAAATAGGCTACCTGAAATACCACGCAAACCAAATGGCAAATAGCCAAGTCGATAACCATACATGGCCGTGGTTTGTGGGGTTTTTTAACCCCCCCCCCCCCCGCCCCCAAAGATTACCTCACCCCCCCCCCCAACACATTTCAAATAATGTCCGTCCAATAGCTCACGACGCCAAGATTGGCAGTTCATAACCCTCTCCCTCACTCCCCCAGAATTTGCATATATACCTGCCCACGTATGCCGCTGACCAACAGAGTAGACACTGATCGGACACATACACGTAGTGGAGTCAAAAGTTTGCTGGGCGCACTCCGGCCCAATTTTGCGGGCCCTCCCATCCTAGTAGAGCGAAAACATGCTAAATTAACAATTTTTTGAGTACCATTTTTTACAATGTATCTATCATTTTATTCACTTTCCCACAATTTTCGGGAGCAAAACTCCCAGACCGCCACTCTAAAGGCGAGACGAGGATGCGTGCAAGATTAGATCACGAAGCGAAAAAACAGCTAAAACTATCGAGTCAACTATTCACAAACGCTATCAAAAGTTTTGTCCTTGTCCTTGGAGAGTTGCCATACCTGAGTCAGATCACGAATGTAATTTTTGGCAAGGCCCAGAATCTTCAGTGAGCTCGGCAAGTGACGCCCAACGCACTCCAGAGTTGCTATCTGATTCCCGTCCAAATACAAAGCCTGCACAAAATGCAAAATGGATTCATGAAAAGCTTTATTGTCAGTTACAATAAGTTGGATACTATTCTGATCACGCTCTTGTCCCCCAACTTTAACAAAATGAATTTTTCCGATTCGCAATAAACGTGTTGCTTCTCTTTAACAACCTACGATTCATTTTCCGGCGTTGAAAAGCTACCAAAAGTGATGCCCAATGATGGGTGGGGGCATTTCTATTTTTCCTCTCTCTACAATTCTTTCTTATGGGCTATTTACAACTATGAGTAACGGCATTAGATTAATTAAATTAGCTACTAAAACTCGACATAAAATTAGAGTATGTTTTTTGAAATCTGCAGGTTTACGCACGAACAACTAGGAATGCTTATCAACAATTCAGCGATTACATACTAAAGTGTGCTATGCAGAGAATCTATGCGCTGATTGGCCATATTATACTTAAGGAAACATGTTGGCCGAAAACTACGAGCGCATCTGCCTGTACTAGAACACAGGCAGGCTGGACAGTGTCTCACTCTTCTTCTACACGAGTGAGTGTGAGACACTATTATGTACTCTTGCTCAAACCAATTACCTCCAGTCGTTATTTTTACGCGGCCGCCTCAGCAGGGGCCGCGTATATACTATATTCAGAATCTCAGGTTTCTATGTTAATTTGGGTAGGTCGAATTTCCAGTGTTAAATAACACTGGAAGGGCAGGTAGGTCGATCTTGCGCTTTAGTTTCGGAAGGATCACAGACGATGTTCTTAAACTATCGAAGAACGACAAAATTTACGGCCTGAGTGGAATCGAACCACTGGCCTTTCGTTTCCCAGTCCGTTGTTCTACCATCTGAGCTAATCGGACAGACAGTTACAAAATCACCGAAGGCTATCCAACTCACGACACCTAGCTAGGTGTGCCAGTTGAAAATTACAAGTAAAACTGAGATGTCTAAGCTTCAATAATAATTTGTGGCTCCAGTAAGACAACCCTTGCCTCATAAACATTCATCTTTTGCTAAAGATGTTTTCTTATTGGTCATTTAGTCCGGCTTCAAAACATACATTAATCACAGTTAAAGGCCTATTCACACGAGGGCGCATTTTGCTCCATGGCGTACGCCATGGCGCATGAGCGGGCGCACGAGAGGGCGCATGAGCGGGCGCACACGCACACTCGCATACTGCATTGTGTGAAATAATGCCGCAGGCAGTGTGAAAATAGAATGCGCCCGCTCGTGCGCCCGCTCATGCACCCTCGCATGCGCCCGCTCATGCGCCATGGCGTACGCCCTGCAATGCGCTCGCTCATGCGTCCTCGTGTGAATAGGCCTTAACAGACTGTCGTCATGGCCTAATGGTGTAGTGGTAAACACTCTGGACTCTCGATCCAGCTGCCCGAGTTTAAACTTCGATATGGCTTAATTTTTTAATAATCAACTATGCTATTTAGAGTGTTTAATCAATGAATAATTTTAAATTTTTTATAATTTACCAGTAAAGCTTTAGAGCTACTCAGCAATAAATGTGTTCGGAAATTGCAATTGAACAATCATTTTATTTACAAATAATGGCCGCGTTTTATATTTCGTCTGGAATATTGACACTCAAGCCTCACAATGTAACAACTTCTCACTCAGCAGAAGAGCTTGTCATGCCCAGTTCCATTTCAACAGTCAGTGAAAACCCCTTACTTCCAACGAGCACAGTTGCAACACATTTGGTATTGACTGAAATTTGTTTCCAGACAGATCCAAAAATCGCAGACCAACCAAACTGAAGGCCGGAAATTTCTGCAAATAAAATAGCAAAAAATTACAAAACAGTCGATGAAATAATATGGTCACAGAAAAAGGGGGAACAAAAGGGTCAGAAAAGGGTTTTACAAGGGAAAAGTGAAGGAATTAGTTTTTTGCAATGGCGTTAGCATTTAAACAGCATTTAAAGTTCCCAACTCTTGGTGGATAAAAGAGAACACTAATTACTTAAACATTAAGCGTTTATTGTACTAAAACTTCAAACAAAAAACGCCAGAATATAGGAGACATTCACTGTAAAAGTACAGCAACCCTCAACAGCATACCGAAATATGATTATCAGCCAATGATAGTCTTTGAAGACGAACAAGATATTGTAAACCTAAAAAAATAGTTCACATAATAAAAACTGTGAATATATATTACATAATATGACAGTTGCTGCACGAAATTTAATAAGAGATAACCTACTGTGACAATTGCAGAGCAATATTATACTTAAAACTGCTTTTTCGTTCAATTTAAAATATGCAATGTGATATTGATAATTTTAATTCAATAATTTTATGAATACCAGTACAAAACCTCCCGCTTTCTCTCTCATTTTTACGGGTGTACGGTAAGCAGGTATCGAAAATTATCACGACGTCAATATGATACAAATAAAAATAAAGCTTAAAATAAATAAATAAAAATAAATAAAATAAAAAGCAAGCCTACCCTCCACGCATTGTATCCGGTTACTGGACAAATCCAAAATTTCCAACGTTTGCAATTTACAAACTTTGCCAATCCTGCAAATCTGATTGGTGGACAAATTCAGCTAGAAAACACAAATACTAATATTTATTTACTTGATGTTGAACTTGAAACGGTGAAAAAAGTCCGTCTGGCAGACAATTCAAAGGCCGTATGCCAAAACTAATATCGCAAAGTCTCAATCGCTGTTAGTCAGATGACGTAAAAAATACAAAATATGAGTACAAGGTTTTTTGTTTTCTTGGATTAAGTTTCTCGGGCAAACTTTTTTCCAACAATACCTCGCGGAGTTGCTATACAAAACCACATAAACATTTTTTTCTGCATTATTAATTTTATGTAAATCGAAAAAAAACGTATTTTTTTACTCCCATTTAAACCATTTAAACCCTATTTTGTTTGGCGATAATTTTTTGCTAAACTCACCCATTGTTGCTACAAAAGTTGATTCAGCTGGGCCAACAACATGCGTAGAGTTCATTGAAACCAATTATGTGGCCGCAAAAAGTCGTTCTTTGTCGTTTTGGCCCATACGCCGTCACCGCTTCCGAAACCTGGTTTGGGTGATGTTTCACCCAAATTTGGCATTTTTTGGAATATTTAGGCTTTAGCTGCTGCGTACCACTTAAGGTGGTAGTAACGTTTTCGACAGTTTTGCAGGAGTAACATTTGACAACTTACGATTAATTTTCAATCAATAATTTATAGTACGCATATTAATTAAGGAAACTATAAATTATTATGAGATAAATGCTTGCTAAAATAGCTTGAAACAATCATTTTTAATTTTCAGAGATGTTGCAATCTTTTCATGCGTTATTTTACATGTTTTTCAGACAATTTCTGATGTGTCAATTTTTTTATTTGTATTAATTTAGCCTATTTCGTGAAAAAATTAGACTCAAAATTTCGTATATTTTTCAAAATTCGAAAAAGTTCAAAATTAAAGGTCCGTAACATCTTTTCGGCATCATATAAATGCACCAAACTTAGCATTAAAATTCACCCTGTTATTGGCTATGTTGGTGTAAAGAACGAAATTAGTTGGAGTTACACTGTCAATTTTACAAGCAAAACAAGAAAAATGCAAAAATTCACGAAATTTGACTACTTTGACAGTGTCTGCTGATTAGCTTGTTACAGATTTAAGCTAGATAATGTGCATAAGTGTAGTTCCAGTCAAGTACTTTAACGTGAAAAAGACAGCTATTAAATTTATTGAGTCAATCAAAAATAATAGCACGTTATAAAAACTGTCAAAACGTAACTACCACCTTAAATCCAAAAATGGTAGACGCGGACGGTGTTTGTGCACGGTTTCTAACGGAATTAGCGTAAAAAATCTGGTTTTAATGCATTTAAACACTGAAAAAATGCATATTTGAGCAGAAGTCATTTCTGCCAAAAAGGGTTGAATTTTGAAGAATCATCGTGAGTCACATAGGTGTCGCAGAAACGGTTTTTTCAGTCCATACTGCAGCCTAAGTGCTGTAAAACACGATGAAATTGAGTTTATATACACTACTAATAGAACAAATGAAAAAAAGTGATAGGGTTTTTTCCCCACATTAAGGTTTTTTCCCCAGAGGTTTCGAGGCTTATTACTCAGAAACGTGAGTAGTTAGAATCCATTTTATTAGTGCAACAGTTAGGCGAAAGATGGTCGTTATAACAGCCGCGAACATTAATGGATCCGATTTATGTGGAGCACAAGACGACCCGAAAAGTTGAAAATAGGGTTTTCCCCCGCACCACTATACACTTGGAGGCCGTAGTACCTTCCTGTGCTTACAAAAGTTGTTTTGATTTAAAACACACGACATGAAGGCAAAAAGTATCCGTATTTTCCCCCACAAATTTTTAACGACCAAAAATGGGGGTAAGAAATATGGCTCCCGTAGGCGCCAACCAGTACCAATAGAAAAGAACCATTTACAGTTTGAAAGAAGGGTAATTGACTATGCCATATGCGCAGCTAGTGTCGGAAACCAGCTAGACCCCGCGACAAGAGAAGAGAACCTTGTGAAAATTTGGTTGGCCCTTGTAAAATGAGCCATATTTTGGGTGCATGATTTTGTCAGCTTCATATTATAAGCTGAAGACAGATCATGGCTAAGTAATACGTTTGAGTAATGTAGAATTAGAGTGCTTGTTTTGTACATATATGCTTTCAACAGACATATATAGTCTAGTCATAGGGGGTAAAAAAATACGATCGAAAACATGGGGTAAAAAATACACCCCCCTCCAAGAAAACCCCCAACAGGTATATATGTCTGTTGAATACATACAAAGCGAGCACTACTAGTGCTACAGTACTTAAACATTATACCTAGAAATAATCTGTGTTCAGGGGCGTAGCCAGGGGGGGGGGGAATGGGGGGAATTCCCCCCCCCCCCGAAATTTTTTCCGACTGAAATTTTACACAAGGGTCCCCCCTTTGGTTTTTATAGTCCGGCCGGAAAAAATTTCCGATACGTCTCCAATTGACCAAATTTGGCCTAAAAATCAAAATTTTCCCCAAATTTTTTTCTGGGGGCTGCCGCCCCAGACCCCTGCAACTATTTGGCTTAGTGTTCTTTGCTTTTGTCTTGCATGAAAGCATATGCATGTGTATATAGTTGCATTGTGCACTATGTATTTGCTTAATACACTGTATAATGTATCGTTTTAGCAGTTTTATTGTTACAACAATGCCAATTTTAGTAAATGTACAGTTGTTAATGTCAAAAAATTTCGAAAAATTTGCAGATTTGCTAGCTTCCGGACCCTTTTCCGGCCCATCATTTTTGTAATTTTCGGAGTTTTGAGCTCCAATTTATCGTCCGATGCTGCTGTGATTGAAAATTAGCATTGTTTTTGACCGAAAAATGCTATTATGTGTCGTTTTTTGCGTTAAAAGTAGCAATTAAGTGCATTTTAACACATTTCAAAAAATCGAAAAGTCATTCCCCCCCCCGAAATTTTTTTCTGGCTACGCCACTGTCTGTGTTCACCTTAAAATATGAAGCTGACAAAATCATGCATTCAAAATAGAGCTCATTTTACAAGGTCCAACAAAATTTTCACAAGCTTCTCTTGTAGCGGGGTCTAGCTGTTTTCCGACACTAGCTGCGCATATGGCATAGTCCAAGGGCGTACCCAAGGGGGGGGGGAGGAATAGGGGGCATTCCCCCCCCCCCGAAATTTTTCCCCACTGATTTTTTACACCAGGGTCCCCCCCCCTTTGGTTTTTATGGTCCGGCCGAAAAATTTTCTGATACGTCTCCAATGGACTAAATTTGGCCTAAACATCAAAAATTTTCCCAAATTTTTTTCTGGGGGTTGCCGCCCCCAGACCCCTGCGACTATGTGGCTTACTATTCCTCGTTATTGTCTTTCATCAAAGCCTATGCATGTATACACAACTACATTATGCTGCATGTGCATGTGTACACGAGTATATTATGGTACATTTACTTGTGGAATACACCGTCTGATATGACACTCCCATCTTTTGTTTTAAATTTTGTCAGAAAAATTTCTGATACGTCTCCAGTTGACCAAATTCGGTCTAAAAATTGGAAAAATCGCCAATTTTTTTCTGGGGGCTGCCGCCCCCAGACCCCTGCAACCTTGTGTCCTTCGGTTTTTATGGTCTGGCCGGAAAAACTTTCTGATACGCCTCCAATTGACAGAATTTGGCCAAGAAATCGAAAATTTTTCCTATTTTTTTCTGGGTGCTGCCGCCCCCAGACCCCCGCGACTATGTGGCTTACTATTCCTCGTTATTGTCTTTCATCAAAGCCTATGCATGTATACACAACTACATTATGCTGCATGTGCATGTGTACACGAGTATATTATGCTACATTTACTTGTGGAATACACCGTCTGATATGACACTCCCATCTTTTATTTTAAATTTTGTCGGAAAAATTTCTGATACGTCTCCAATTGACTAAATTTGGCCTAAAAATCAGAGAAACTAGAAAAAAATCAGAGAAACAGAGAAATAAATTAGCCCGAGAAACTTAATCCAGGAAAGCAAAAAAACCTTGTACTCATATTTTGTATTTTTTTTACCCCATCTGACTATACTTGTTGGGGTTTTTCTTGGAGAGGGTGTATTTGTTACCGCATGTTTTCGATCGTATTTTTTTACCCCCTCTGACACTCTAAAAGACAGCAAAACGCCGAAAAACTAGAGCATTCCATAATGTGTAAGAATTTTGCATCAAATATCTTTTTTTACAAAACTTCTCCAGTTTTTGTGATTCCCCACGCTCAAATGTCAAGCTAAGCCCGCTAAAATTGCTAAAAATCAGGGACAAGCCCTCCCTTCTCACGTCTACACACAGGTAAGCACAAAGATCAATGTTCACCTGATCTTCATAGAAGTCACCTAGTATATATTCCAGTTCACTGTAAAATATAACCATGCACATTGCACAGGTGTGGGAGGGTTTCACCCCTGCATAAGGCAAGTCCACCCCTCCCCCAGAATGTTTGCAAGGAGCTCAGAGTGCTATCGGTAAATCGATGGCTCAGGAAGGAAAAATGGTGGCTCACAAAGAGGAAATAATTAGGAAAGTTGCTCCACACCCTTCCCCGCAGAATTGGCTACCAGGACCAGCCCACGTATATTGTATTCAAATATACGCCAACGAAATATTTAAAATTGAATTATATTAGTTTTAATTTCAATTCTAACCTCCCGAATGCGACACAAATGATCGAGGTTGTCTAGTCGGGCTATTTCATTGTTGCTCAGATTAAGAATTTCCAAATCTCGCCACTCTTCCCGTGAAGGCACTCTGGTCAGATGCTGAGCCACCAGATCAATTCGCACACCCATTACGCCAAACCAGGCTAGGCCATCAGTTGTCTTTTTTGTAGTCTGAATAATGAGCCATACAGGACATACAGGTACGGGTCACGGCGCCGGGAAAATTAGCTGCACCTATAAAACGCTTCCTGTCCCATCTTTTAATAAAAATATAGAACCGCCATCGTCAGTCAAGTCCGTAAAATAGCTTCTAATAAAAAATTTAATGTGAAATTATTATGTTAAAACCTTTAGGAGTGGAATGAGTCGAAAAACGGCATTTTTTGCCTTAGGATCCGGAGTCCCCCGCTATATATATATATATATATATATATATATATATATATATATATATATATATATATATATATATATATATATATATATATATATATATATATATATATATATATATATATATATATATATCTCCCGAACCAGGGGCGGCCGCTGGTTAAAATTACATGTTCTTTCGAACAGGCTAGGTTAAGTTTGCAGAATGCAGCCTTACCTGGAAATTTAACTGCGTCAAAAATTTATATATATACCATTGTCACAACCGGTGCAGATTCGGCGGGGGGGGGGAATTCAAACTCACATTTTTTTCAACGCAAATAACATTTTTATAAGTTTTTGCACGCGCTGAGTTCATTTTTAGCACTTTCCAAGCGAAAAAATGTTGATTTATGGCTTTTTGAAAAAATTCAAATTTAGTCGAAAATAATCATTTTTCGACATATTGGGGCTAATCTTCGAAAATTATCACTAGGGATGTCGCGGATATCCGCATCTGCATCCGCGGATGATACGCAACGTTTTGACATCCGCATCCGCATCCGCAAAAATTTAATGCGGATGTGCGAATGTTGCAGATTCGGGAGATGCCACTACAAATGTCGACAATCAGGCGCAATTCTGATTTTTTCGTGCATGTGTACACAAATATTAGCTCTTGCAGGAGTGTATTGAATCGTCATCTTTATGATTTTAATCCTCATCGGTGCTCAAAATTTGCATTTTTTCTAACGTTAAGTTGACTACAACTCACAAAATCTCATAATATACTGACGCATAATAGAACTGAGTTCTGCATTATTGAGAAACCAGCCTGCTAAGATTGTAATCAATCAGTATCAGTTGTTAACCACGCAGAATTTACATATATAGTAGATTTAGCATTTTGAAATTTTGAAATTTAAAGTACATGCACCAATAACTATATATTATATACACAGCAACAAGTAGCCAGAGGGTCAAGCCTTCGTCATTGGGTTGACATGAGGTGAACCACTGACGTTTAAGGTGGTAGTTCCATATTCGCAGTGACGCTTTTTTCAGACAAACAAATCCGTAGACTATGTGTAAAGAGACTATAAGTTTCTTAAACTACATAAAAAAACACACAGAGCATTTTTGTTCCTTCTAGAGAAGGAACTATTGTTTTGAAATCAACTCTGCATAGTGTAAAAGTAGCAGCCACATGTTGTCCAGCGTATATGATTAACACGTAAAGTCAGTATGGGAACCGACTGCTCTTTTTTTTGAAAACCGGTGTTTCTTTACTATTTTTAATGAAATAATGGTCAACAACATTTTTGCCTAAGCATTGAATTGTGATTTTACTAAAATTTTATGATTTAAAAAACTTGCGCATACACATGCTAATCACGTGATCGTCTAGTCTGGTGTCTGGCTTCTACTTTCCTTCTACATAGTCATAGCTGAACATCGTTAAATATCGAACTGGTGTGGTCGAGTGGTCAAAAGCGCTAGTCCAGAATTTGTTGATGTGTACTTCGAGGGATCGACCCTCATATGATGAATTTTTGCAAAATATTTACGCAGCTTTTGTCAGCAAAAACTGTTTTTATACATATGAGATTTTTTGTCAAGGAAAGCGATAGCGTCGTCGAGTTGGCAAGTAGTTTCAATTATGGCATGTGTTTTCGACATGAGCATTGAAACAGAATAGAACAACTGTACACAGGTACTTGTGCGAAGCTGAATTCTCCTAGGTAAAATAAGCAGAATTTTTACTCAGCGAAGGAACCTTGCCCCCTTTTGGGGCCTGCTTGTTCATTTGGTGTAAAATACGATGGTAAGACTAGCTACCGTTGGCTTACTGAACTGTAAGCCAATGGAGTAGCTAGTCTTAACTTGGAATTTTATCAGTGCTCAAAACGTGATAGTAGACAGTTTTGAGGCTTGTTTCGAAAAAATGTAGCCATTTTATTCCGGCTGTACAGGCTGTTCCGAAAAAGAACTTTGAAAATAGCCTTATGTAAAATGTCAATGGCGGCGCAAGAGGTAAAAGATATGAAACAGGAATACAGACCTTTTATGTAGTTTGGTGTATCTCGTTTAAAGGCCGATTCACACGGTGCGTTTTTGACGCTGTGATTTTGACGCAAAGCGCAAGACGCAGGGTGTCGCACCCGAAACGCAGCGTTTGAACAAACGTTGCGTCTCGCAAAATACTTTGCTGCGTCTTTAATGTTTTAAAATTATGAGAAACAGATTTGCTAATATTGTTGAAACCAACACGTCCGCAGCATCAAAATGCACTAAAATCGCAGGCCGAATTGCAGTCTGGCTTTTAAAACGCTGGGAAAAAATCAAGACGCATGCATTCCGCACTGAAATCGCTGCGTCTGTTCAGACAGTGCGTTTTGCCGCAGCGGCAAAAACGCTGCGGCAAAATCGCAGTAAAATCGCAGCGTGTGAATCGGCCTTAAGGTGGTACTAACGAATGTGCAGTGTTTTTCAACAGGCTGGTATTCAATCAATAATTAACATAAGAGCACATTCTTTATACCGTTCAAAAGCGCTACTTTTCTTCTATATTTATGCAAAGTATCATTGCACAACTATAAATATGATTTGTATGGCACGTGTTAAAAGTGGACCAATTTGGCTTTTTTGAGCACTTTCAAATCTGGCCACTTTTTGAAGAGTTTAAACAATAAAAACATGCGAAAAATGGATCAAATATTTAAAAAGAAATTATCTAGACCCAAAATGCACGATTTTATGATTTGTCAAATATTAAACGAAATATAAGCTTTCAAAGTCAAAAGTGTCTATTCACACGCAAATTTCAGGTTCTATATCTACGCAAAAATAAAAGCAATTTAAAAAAATTTCATTTTGGGTCTAGAAAATTTGCAAAAGTTTATTCATGTTCATTTTTGTGTTTATGCGTTTTGCATGCGCTTAGAAAAGTGGCCAGAACTGTTAAATTTCTATTCTCCTGT
>JASANF010015262.1:0-15272 GCA_030248245.1 Trissonchulus sp. WLG1_4
AAACGGCGATGAAGGTAAAATATTTGATAATTGAAATTGAAATTGATTGAACAAAGTCAACACAGAAAGTCAACAAACAAGCTAGTCCTAATGTTAACTAACTACTGTTTGGCTTACCAGGTATTGTAGTAGCATCTTTCTCCAGGTAGCGATGGAACACAATTGATGGACCACCGACAATGTTTCGCTTGATGATGTGGTGCCACTCTGAATTGTTGGGGTTCCAGAGGGTAAATATGTGCCTGGGGTGGGTCGTTTGGAACATATGGATCATACTGATCCCTGGAAGGGTCACCGCTTGCTTGAACATATCAATGTTCAAGCCCTGGAAATGATCAAACATTTTTTGGGCGGCCTCCAGGAAAGGCACAACATCCAGGTTGTTGTACCAAACCAGCATATCCTTCATTGTCTGGAAACCTTCCGTTCTCCAAATTTCCTGGATTTCCTGGTACTGTTCATCAGTAATGTCACTGTTCTTCAGGGTGGAGTGAAAGGCTTCTTTGGGGGGCAGGAATGGTTGTTCCAACTGGGTCAGGTCGTGCAACCACTCATAGGGCCAATAGCCTTTGCGTTGGCTAACTTTAAAGGCACGAAGCCATTTATCGTAGGACGTTCCCTGGACAAGGTAATTCGTAATGTCCAGAAACAACAGTTTGTCTGTACCCAGGGAAATGTATGCATTGTTTTTCTTCACAGCATACGAGATCTTTTCACCATTCCGTACCATATAGGGCATAAGGTACTTTTTAATCAGATTGAGGTCGAATTTTGCAGAGTTGAAACCCAGGACAGGCAGCTGCGTAATCCATTTCATGAATTTCTTCTTGTACATCGTCCATCGTCTCAATTCCTTCATTTTTGGGATGTCCTTCTGGCGCATAGCCTCTGTATGCTCCTGCACACGCTCGTCGAGGACTTGCACCAAATGTCCATAGTGTACTAAAAGTTCCTCGTAGGCGTGGCTGGCAATTTCCGTGAGGTATGCGTACATGGACTGCACAATATCCTCCGGGGGTCCAATGAAACAATGAGGGTCGGTATAGCCGGGGACATTGGACACCACACTGACACTCACGGGGATCAGGGTACTGGTGTAGGTCACCTTGGCGGTTGATTTGTTGAGGTTTTCAAACAACGCCTCAAAGTCAAAGGTGGCCCTGAACGGGTAAAACCCATTGGGGACCACCAACCCTTCCTCCCGGAGTTCCTGGTGGACGGACTTGGGGAGGCCAAAACCACCCCCGGGGAATATATGCTCGGTTTGAGCGCCATTGCACATCTGAGTGTGGCGGGTCAAATTGTATGCTCTGTCGAACATTCGCTTGCACATCGGGCATGTCCACACCCGACAATACTTGTCAAAGTCTACTATGAGACTGAAGTGGTTACCGTACAGGTTCAGGCGGATTGTCTGGTCGTAGCGGCCAAGCGAAACGTAAATAATCTCGGCGTGCGGCTCCTGAGGTTGGGCTTCTTCTTCTTCCTCAGTAACGTCTACAATCTGACCACCGCCTTCAGCGTCTGCTTCGTCAACTTCTGGTTCGTCAGCTTCGTCTTCGTCTGCTTCGTTAATGGCGAATGGGTTTCTGGGCCGATCAACGTCCATGGGTTCGGGTTCGTCGTCGTCTTCCTCGGGCTCAGGCTGCTCGAGAACAGCCAGGGGAATGATGTTTGGCTCGTACGCCGCGTCCATCATTTGTTGTAGGGTAGTGGGGGGCTCGTCGGGGACAATAAGTTCGTAAACATTCACATTAACTTTAAATAATTGTTCGAGGGCCGGGAGGTCGGTCAAGCAAACCCCTTCGAACGTAATGGGGTTAGCACTTGTATGTTCACACCACCGTTCAAATAATAGGGTAGCCTCACGGTCGACGCACCGGGGATTGCCACTGACTCCCGCCGCAAGGCACCGGAAAAAGCACAAATTATCCGTATAAGGCCTACATGTATTGGGATGGTAGGTCATTGTGCGGATGGTTTTGTGGTTGCGGATTGCCGGAGGGAGGGTAACCGGGACGCCGATTGGACCTCGATCCATCTTCACGACGTACATCGTAACGTTCGTAATTCGCTCCACCACAAATTTGGTGTGTGGGCGTTGCTGGAAAGCTTGGTTCTCAATATCCTGAGACGCCAAGTCCATCTTGAACTGGTCAAGGTCCTCACGGGTGCTGATGGTGCGGGGCATACTGAACACAGCAGTATTATTACTGGGGTAGTAATAAACGTACTCCCCAGTAATGGCATTCCGTAATATAAAACCCATGGAAATGTTCCATTTTGCTTTTTCGGGGTAAGTATTGTAGGCAGTGTCCAAGGTGTCGTAAATTTCCTGCATATTAGCGTGGTTGAGTCGGAAATTGAACCGCTGCAGGAGTTTACCGCGGTGTGAATGGGATCGAATACGGGACCACTGAGCAGCGTAAAGCTCATTAAGGTAATAGTCAGGGGCAGTGGGGAACTCGACCGGGTCCTCGTCAACAGTTCGGTGGGTGTTGACAGGATATGGGGGCTCAAATCTGTTGGTGGACGGTGGCGGCTGAGGGATGGGGAGGTCAGTACGGACCGTATGTTGACGCTGGTGTTGTCTTAGGTGGCTGCGGCGACGAAATGTCTTGTCGCACACAACACACCTAACGTCGGGGGTATTGTGCTGTTGGGAAATGTGGCGGAGCAAATTATCGTGGCGAGGGAAGCCTCGGGGACACTGGGGACACTTGTGGACGGTGCGGATGTGGGGGGTGTGGATTTGATGAATGTGGGCCTGCAGTTTGTCTTTCCGGCTGAATGTTTTTCGACAAATGGGACAGGTCGGGACATTCTGGTGAGAGTCACGGATGTGGCGATTGAGGGTACGTTGACGGGCGTCGGTAGCGTCACAAATAGGGCATTGGTAAGCAGCGGGCTGCGGCGTAAGCTGGGGTGTAGGCTGGGGCGGGTGCATTTTTTGGCTGTGGCGGCTGAAGTTGTCCTGGCGAGTGAAGGTTTTGTCACAACTGGGGCATGGAATGGATTTGGTAGATTCGTGGGAATTGCGCATGTGGCGGAGTAAATTCTTGCGGCTGGTGAAGGTTTGGTCGCACTCAGGACAGTTCATTATCTGAAACACACACGACACTTAAATGAGTAAAATCACAATAAAATTTCATGCTTTTCCCCAATCTACCCTACA
This sequence comes from Trissonchulus sp. WLG1_4, assembly GCA_030248245.1. NCBI lineage: Eukaryota > Metazoa > Nematoda > Enoplea > Enoplida > Ironidae > Trissonchulus > Trissonchulus sp. WLG1_4. The sequence continues at coordinate 3,176 of JASANF010015262.1, forward strand.
TACTGAAAACTCAGTTTTTAACTTGTACACACATCTGCTAACAAAATGTCCGATTCAACATTCCTTCATATTCAAAATTTAGTTGTTCTTATGCACCTACTAACAAACTTTGTATCCACATAAACTAGTATTTTAGTCAGCAAAAAATTCACTATCAATTTTTTTATTACTCAATATATACATTTTTAATACTTATTTTTTTCAAATTCTTTTTTCATACTTTTCCACAATCTACCCTACATACTCAAAACTCAATTTTAGCTCGTGTTTTGTACACACATCTGCTACCAAACAGTCCAATTTTTAGTATTACTCAACATTCTATCCTTATCCAAAATTTAGTTCTTCTTATGCACCTACTAACAAACTTTGTATACACATAAACTAGTATTTTAGTCCGCATCAAATTTCACACTATCATTTTTTATTACTCAAGAAATACATTTTTTACAATTTTTTTTGCATATCCAACCTTCATTATTTATAAGTATATTTTGTAAATTTTTGTAAATCAACAATGCCCGCCCCACCTACCCATTAACAAACTGAATATTTTTTGTTTCAGAATCAATTATTTTTTAAAATAATTTCTGTTAAATGACCAACGGGAACGATCAAACCGTACGTGAAACTTACATTTATACTTTAGCATATTATACACAACTTACATTAATACAATTAATAAACACAAATGACTTACTATTGGTGTGGCACTGGTTGATGCGGAGCAATGATGAGAAGTAGTTGAGACTGGTCGAGGCGGGACAATACTGAGCAGTAGCTGAGCACTGGTAAATGATGAGGAGCAATGTAGGGTAGCACAGCAAAAAATAACAGCAGACTGAAAATTACGGAGCGCGATTTAATAACCGACCGCTCACTAGCTTGCTGGTGGTAACAACTGACGCGACCTGTTGACACACCGCCTTTTATACCTTGAGTCAGACCACTCACGTGATAAATGTTGTGAAGGGGGCCATGTGATAAATTTTGTCAAGAAAAAAATTCAAAAAATTATTTTGTTAATACACAGATTAAAGTTAACTATATTATAGTAGTTTAAAAACTTTTAGTCAACCATACCAAATTTTTTAAGCACAGTACCCCCCTATGCAGCACCATAGACAAGAATTGTTGCGACATAATTACGCCATACCACAGCTGATGACAACAAAAAAGGCACGCCACACATACTGATAAAATGTACACAATCCAGACAAACGCTGATAAGATCAACAACAGACGCTGTGAATAATTTTTTTGGCATTGTCTAAGTTTCAATGTATGTATTTGTCACAATCTACGTACGAAGATTATTTTGATTACCTGATATTTTATTTTCGCATCGATTGGCCCTATAACGATCGAGATATTTTACATACCCTCAAATGTAAAATTGATGGTAGTCACAATTACGCACAACTATAGAACAAAGAATATATTTTAATCATTAAAGTTACTCTTTAGCTAACAAATATACACAAAATATATACCGTAACCTCAGTTAAAAATACGCAATCATAATAAAATCACATTTTTTTAACGTATCTTCAAAATTCACTAAAGACAGTAGACTTTAGTTAAAACTAGACAAGATCGCAGGAATGCAAGCTTTGTTCCGCCATAAACCACTATTTTTTTGCTGCTCTATTGTGTAAAAAATATGTTCACTGTGAACGATACGTAATGTATGAACAAACTAAGTTGAAGTAGCTACAGTAGAATAACTTTTCTAAACATTATTTGTAACATAGTAAACATAAATTATGCATACATAGATATATACGTACATACATGCATACATATATACACGCATAAGTACATACATACATGCATGCATACATACATACATGCATACATACATACATACATACGTACATACATTACATACATAGATACATACATACATACATACATACATACATACATACATTCCTTGGTAATATACGTATTTTCTACGTAGTATACGTATAGTCTAAACACTGCAAAACATCATGACACCGAATCACTGATTTGCCCTATATCAATGACTGACCAGCACAAAAAACACCTGCACGTCCGTCGTCCACACAAAAAATATTTCATACTGAAAAACACTGATTATCAGTAGACATTGAAGCGACTACAACTAATTTTCCGGCTCATAGATGCATTAACAAAAACCTACAAAAGCAGCTACTAATCACCATAAAACCCCTAAAAATACACTCACAACGAAGTGAAAATAATTGAAATAAGCCTATCATTAACACATCCCAGTAAGAAGCAACCAGAAACAAAGCAAAGTCTGATTAAATTTGAAAAAGTGATTACCACTAAACGTTACTTTAAGTAAAAAAATCAGCAATACGAACCACACTTCAGCCTCAAAACTCTTACTCAAGATAGGCAGAGTCACAAATAGCTAAAATAAGCCTGTGATTAACACATGAGACTACGAAATTTAGCAAATATTGCTAACTAAATAAACACACATATCGCATCGTGCTGTCATTAACATATATAACAGTAAGACTTAACCGAAACGTAAACGAGTGCTGATTCTTAAACGTCGACCATGTACTCCTTGCAAAATGAACAATTTTATTATGGCATTAAACTAGTGTTATCACAAAAACGTATTATTGAGTAAAAATTTTAATCAAAGTATAACCATACAGCACTTCTCACAGCCAAAAACCCAAAATCGCATACATCAGCCTATGATAAGACATAAAACCTTGAAAATTAACCAAACAATAACAGAAACTGAATTTGAACCATGCCGTACACACACTTGTAGGTATACAACATTTTACAAAATTTACTGCATGTCAGCCAAAAACCACTATATCTTCACCAAATCAAGTGCATCTACCCACAAAATAAGATTTAAGCTTAGCTTTTTATGTCATCTTGTAGTACTCATGACAGGCTACACGATGACGTAAAAATTGCATTGATCGGACAATTAATCGCTAAATAATTGTCCATGCCCGTAAAATGTGCGGTATGTTTTTACAACAAAAAATAGTGTAGGGTTTACTAATAGGGGTCTACCTCTGCTTAACATGGGTCTGCAGCTTGGATTTTTATATGAACGTGTAGTACAGGTGATAGGCTACACAACGACGTATTAATCACGCAAATCGGTTGAGTATTTGCTGAGTAATCTTCCATGCCCGTAAAAAGTGCGGTATGTTTTTAGCCAAAAACTTGCACTACGTTTGCTAAACTAGGTATACTTGTCGTAAATGTAGAAGTTTAGCGTAGATTTTTATGTCAACTTGTAGTACAGGAGATAGGCTACACAATGACGTATTGCATGGCTAGCTAGGTTGTATAACAGCTAAGTAATCGTCCATGTCCGTAAAATGTGCGGTATGTTTTTAGCCACGCTGTAAATAAGCGTGTTTGAAAAAATGAGGGGGTTGTACTAAATCAGTCACTACTAATGACAGAACAGGAATTAAGCTTAGATTTTTATATCACCTTGTACTACTCTTGATAGCCTACACAATGACGTATTGATTGGGTTGATCGGTCCTATAACGGCTAAGTAATCGTCCATGCCCGTAAAATGTGCGGTATGTTTTTAGCCAAAAACTTTCACTAGGTTTGCTAGATTAGGTACATATGCTCATAAATTTGGGGGTAGGACTAAGTTTTTTATATGGTCGTGTAGCTCTTATAATAATCTATAAAATGACCTACTGATCGGGTTGATCGGACCTATAATCGCTGAGTTATAGCTAATTTACTTGAAATACGTAATACTACAGTAACCTACCTAACTAGTTTTCAGCCACTAGTTGGCATCTGTTTATTTTTACAAAAGGCCTGCGGGCATGCACGTGTTTATTAAAAAACCACACATTACGTAATTCACAAAAAAAAAAACGACTGCCCATTATATACAGATATTCTAAATATTTAACCAAACGGTTAAAATTAGTCATGTTAAAAAGTTAAAAAATATTAAAATTAAAAAGTTGCATAAAAATGAAAAATGAATGAATTATTTGGATGAATTAAAATTTTGTATCAAAATAAAAAATACAAATTTGTATGAAATTGAAAAATTGTTAAATTAAAAATTGAAAATTAAAAATATTTAAAATTTAGTTTAATAATTGAAAACCGGTTCGCCTGAACCCCCTCCTAAATTCCTCTCTCAGGATTCGGGAGGAGCCAAGCCTATTAGGAGGGGGTTTTTACACGTTAAACATAGGAAACTCCTCAACGCACCCCCTCCCAAAGTGTATCGTACTGCTCTCACCTATACTACTGCTGAATAACTAATGTAACTTTTTGCGCTGGATACAAAAATTTTTGCATGGAAAACTATGGTTGCTCTTGTTTACTTGTTTTTTTTGTTTTTGTCAGGATTACTTTTTTTTGTTTTTGTCAATATTAGCTGATGTTTGTGGAAATTTACACTGGTGTTCACGTTTTTTTTAAAGTTCGATTGTGAAGATAAGCTGTTTTTGTTGACTGTTAATTGTTAGTTGGTTTTTGCTGGTGCTCACCATTTTCAGTTTTATTGTTTTAGTTTCTGCTCGTTCGTCCGTTTTCGGTTTGTCGGGCCAAAAAAACTCAAATCAATGAATTGATTATTTATATTAGAAATAATTAAAAACTATATTTTTTGTTTTCAATGATTTTGAAGCTAATAGCGGCTCGTTTTTGATAACAGCTAAATATTGTTTAAGAGATAGCGATTCTGACAATGGACGAAAATTGTCCTGGCAATTGATTGTTTTTTATTGGAAAACGTTTTACTAGTTGGCTGAAATATTTTTAATGGTGAACGTTTTGTTTTCGTTAATAAACTTTTTCTGTTTTATTAGTTTTTCAATCAGTAGATAACATGAAGCTGAGTCTTCAAAAACGAAGCCAGGGCAAGTGCTGAAATAAAACGCCTTCATCAGATAAATCGACCACAGCCCCAAATCTCGCTGGACCTATTTCTCATTTACAACAATATTAGCCACTGTTTAGTGTTTACTTACACTTTAAATTAGAAAATAAACAAAAGCATTCAAAACCACTAGCAATATCTGCAGTAAAACCTCTGCTTGTAGTATCTTCGTACGTGAAGATACGAAGATACTACAAGATCTTTTATTTCAGGCCAGTTACTTGTTGTGCAAATCATGCCACATGTAGTTACATCGTAACAAGCGACTACTACTATTCTTAGTATAGAACTTGACAACTCATTACACTCATTACAATATCAAACGTACTACTAAGGACTAAGGAGTAGGGTTGTTTCAATTATTTCATTTAATCATTGAAACCCACTTTCAATTTCAATATCAATTATTAATTGATATTGGAATTGAAAATAATTAGCCTAAAAATTGATAATGGTATTGAAATTGAAAATAATTTGGTCAAAAATTGATAATGGTATTGAAATTGAAAATATTTTAATTGAAATTGAAATTGAAACTATACTTTCAATTTCAATATCAATTATGCTGGGCTGGTTGACTTCACAGCATGTCTGTTGCTGGAACGACAATGTCTGTGCCTGTTTGTGCATGTAGCATGTGTTGGTGAACAGCCATGATTGAAACGTAATTGATATTGAAATTGTCTAATTTCAATTATTATTTTCAATTGAGCGTACGTCTCTTTATTATCAGCTTGAACCTTTGTTATTGTAAACACTTAGGGCCTATTCCTTTACCGGATTAAACGACTGGACTTATTTTAGTCCGAGATTTAGGAATTACAAATCGGGTTAAACGGACGAAACAAGTTAAAATAAGTCAGCGGCTTAATTTTAGCAAGAGTACATAATAGTGTCTCACTCTTTATAGAAGAAGAGTGAGGCACTCTCCTTTCTGCTTGTGTTATAGCGCAGGCAGATGCGCTCGTCATTTCCAGCCCACATGTTGCCGTTTTATGCAACATGTGGGTAGCCAATCAGGAGCGACCTTCGCTTCTGATTGGCTGGACGCCTCCAATCAGCACGCAGGCGGCCTCACGTGCTATTGCCTGAAAATTGTCAAAAACACATTTAACTTACCAGTTTACATCATAGTCAGCGCATACTAGCAATAATTCTTGAAAACGGGGATAAAAATGTAGGCAAAATACAATTCGGAACAAAAAAAAACAAAAACCCCCCAACCCGACCGATCATGGCAAAATTTAACAATGAAATGGCTGTAATGGCGGCCCGTGTGCTGATTGGCGCACGTGAGGCCGCCTACGTGCTGATTGGAGCACGTGCACAGGCGTCCAGCCAATCAGGAGCGAAGGTCGCTTCTGATTGGCTACCCACATGTTGCATAAAACGGCAACATGTGGGCTGTAAATGACGAGCGCATCTGCCTGCGCTATAACACAGGCAGAAAGGAGAGTGTCTCACTCTTCTTCTATAAAGAGTGAGACACTATTATGTACTCTTGATTTTAGTCTGACCCCTTTCCAAAACTACCACTGGACTAAACGAATTTAACACGCATGCTTTATATACCTTAGCGTGTGGTGTATAGTTAAGTCCGTTAAGTCCGATTAAAAAGCAGTGCGCTAAAAGTTAAGTCCGTTTAATCCGGACGTTTTGAATGGCATTTTTAAGCTGAATTTTTAAACCGTTTAGTCCGATTAAAATTAAACTTTTGATCCGGTAAAGGAATAGACCCTTAGTAAAATATAGCAATTACGCTGATCTGTATTTCTGTGACTACATAGTGCATAACAGATAACAGAGGGACTGCATAGTGCATAGCAAATTACAACAGTACAATGGCTTAGTAGCTTAAACGTTCCAACACAACTTTTACAAAAAGTATTGGCACCCGATTGCCAAAAATTATGCTATTCACCGAGATTAGAAGTTCTGGCATGTTTGCAGTAAGTTAGGTTGAGTGGCGTCACATGGTTGAACGGCTATTGAAAAAATTTACATATTCTAACTTATATACACTTTTACTGAGTGCATAGGTAGGTAGTCCTTACTCCTTCGTCCTTTTTTGTTATTGCAATTCGTGATGTCTTTCGTTGTGATCCGAAACTTATTTAAAAGTAGATTCAAATCTTTACATATGTAATATTGGGTTTCGTAACAGTGAGTTTAATCAAATGTTCTGCAACTTGAATGGCGGTTTTACGATCTCTCTGCGACGCTCGTAACTCTACAATTGATAAAAACCACGTGTTAGAGTCCGTCTGGTTAAATACCGTACGTGCGTGCGCGGTGCGTGTAATTTCGCGCATTTTTGTGTTTATAGAGGAACAGTTACAAACAGTTATCGTAATATTACTTATTAAAAAAGCAGTTACGCTAAAAAAATTGAAAAATAATTGAAATTGAAAATATTTGGAAAATTGAAATTGAATTGAAAATATTTCGAGAAAAAAATTGAAAAGGTATTGAAATTGAAAATATTTGGGCAAAAAATTGATAATGGTATTGAAATTGAAAATAATTGGGCAAAAAATTGATAATGGTATTGAAATTGAAAATATTTGGGCAAAAAATTGATAATGGTATTGAAATTGAAAATAATTCCATAATTGAAACAACCCTACTAAGGAGTAATGACTATTAAAATGACAGACAAGTTTATACGACAATAATTATAGTTTTGGTTACATAAGAAAGTCAAGAATTAGTGTAGTTTGGCTTAGTAAGACTACACATCTAAATCTTTTTTCAGCTGTCTCAAAGGCTCCAAACTCGACGCCACCGAATCTGACTGAGATGAGTTGCTTCGTTTCAGCAGTATCGAGCGTCTCGGCTGATACCAAGGAATCCTAAGCTTATGCTGTCTGGATGTGCTGCCATCGGAGCTGTCTCGCGGTTTACTGCTGCTGGTCAGTGAAGGTAGCTTGACATTTCGCTGCCGAGCTCCCTGGCTCACATGTCGCCTGTCACTGTCTGTCTGAGGGTCGGATTCAATCAGATGTTTCCTAAAAAATCAACTCATGTATCCACAGCTTCAATTTTTTAATGTAAGCTAGCCTAGTAGAAACTACTGCACAAACTGTCACAATTGTCACACCTATTACAACTGCTCATCTGTCACAACTGTCACAACTGTCACCACCCACTATTTTCGGCCTCTTACCTATTTCCCCGATCACCTACTTCTAATGTAGCAATTTTGATGATCACCCACTTAAAGAATTCCCAAAAATCATCAAGGGTCATCTGCAGCACATTTGCATTAGCTTACGAACAGTTCCTTACGGATACGGACAAGTATGAACTAGGTATAAACCAGTCAGTTTATCCGAATCCTAAGCTACCTCGTCATTAGATTTCGCGATCGCAGCACACTGTCAAAATCAGCAGCAGTAATGTAGCCCGGCATGCGCCGACGTCGACAAGCATAGGTCGGCCCGGACTGAAGCCAGCGGGCCAGATAGGGGTCGAAGAAATAGCCATAGTTGCTGGCCATTGGCGGGTAGGCCGGCGAAACCTCCAGGGGGCGACGGATTTTGGGCAGTTTGCTGAGTTGCTGCTGCGTCGCAGTCTTGTCTGAAAACAGCGGCTGTGAATACGGGCTTCTTTGGGTGTGGAGTTTCTCTTTAATCGCTTAGGGGCACAACGATAGGGACAAGGACAAGGACGAGTATGATGAACCGGGCTTTTGAGGCTCAGATATGAAAATTACATAACTCATCATAACTTAGGTAACATATAGGTAGCACCTTGATTCATAATTTTAACACTGCCCGCTAAACATGATGTCTGTGACCATGAATAGGTAAACAACGCTCAAGCTGTATGGATAAGATGAAATACAGAGCTATAAGCTCTGTTTGAATTCTCAGAGGGCTTTATTCGATTTTTAAAGTCTGACCAAAAATGCTGACCATTGAGAGAAAACGCCAGAACAGAGTTAAGCAGCTAATAGTTGTGCTCTAGTCATCATACCTGCGATTCGTTTTTTCGTACACAAATAACATGTTTGTTTTATTTCAGTAGCCTAGCTCAGTATTTTTTGGTCAGACTTTAGTACCTAATGATCCTCGAACAATTTGAATCAGCGGTTCACAGAGGGCACAGTTGGAGACTTGGCAAGGTTTTCGATTCAGTCGGCTGAGCATGTGAAACAGGAACTTTTCCAAATGATTGCCAGACAGCGCGCAGAAACGACCTTCCCAAGCCAACGATCCTCAAACAACCACAAATGCCACTTAGTATTTACTGACACTAAAGTTTGACAAAAATATGTGTACCACTAGTGTTTGTGACCGGCCAGAATTTTCGGCCGGCTGGCCGGCCGGCCGGAAAAAGCCGGCCGGCCGGTCATAATCGGCCAGCCGGCCGGCTGGTTAAAAACACCGGCCGGCCAGCCAGATACAACCGACTGACAAAATTAGGCCGGCATAACAATCCGGCCCGGCAGGCTAGGTTATGCCAAAATGACACTCTGGATTTGGATCAATTGGTTTTGTCCGAAAATTGGGCCGTTCCGGCCGGCCGGGCGTCCGGTTTTCACGGCCGGTCACAAACGCTATGTACCACTCCTATTTATTTTAGTTGCGTGACTTCTGCGGCTACTTGCTGTACTCTTGATAAATCAAAGTCTATTTTTTCGTAGCGAAATCACATGTTTCGTTTTCTCAAGCGGCACAACATTTTTTTGTCAGACTTTAGTTTCAAGTGCATTAAAACATAGAAACTGTTGACTAGGTAATATTTTTAGAAAAATTTCAGCCAATTTTAGCCAAACGATGATTTTTTCGTAAAATTCCAGCCAAACCATGCTTTTTAATATATTTTAGCTTAACTCAAGTGAAAACAATAGTTTTTTATCAGTTTTAGCTGACATCTCAATTAGAACAATACTGTTGCGTTAGTTTTGGCAACATTCAAGTTAAAACAACGTTTTTACGTTTAGCTGCGCTTCTGTTAAGCCTGTTTCACACGATGGGGAAAACGCGTGGGGTGCCCCTTGGGACACCCCATGGGGTGCCACATGGTGCCACATGATGCCCCTCGGGGTGCCCCGAGGGGCACCATGTGGCATCGTGTGACACCCCATGGGGTGCCCCGAGGGGCACCATGTGGCACCATGTGGCATCGTGTGACACCCCATGGGGTGCCCCACGTGGGGAAAATCCGTATCGCTCGCCGTGCGTTTTTCCATGTGGCACCACATGCGACAGCCAATTAGTAACAATTAGTACTGTTGATGATCACGTGACTTCATACAAATGCTTAAAGGACATTTTTAGGGCTTAAACTCAATCATTTGAGTTAATTTTTTCACATTTGGTTAGTCTATTACGGCTTTTACGAATACGTAGCTCATGAATTATATTTAAGTAAGCTACAAAATTTCAATAATTTTTATAAATTTTTACACGTAATTTATGCCCAAGGCACATATCACATATGTCAAAATTCAATGTAATACCTTCGTAAATACTTAGTATTTTGACCGTTTACGCGTCTAAAAATTTAAACTCCCGCGCGTTCATGCCCCATCGTGTGAATACGTTACCCCAGGGGAATCCCCGGGGGACACCACACGGTGCCACATGGTGCCCGTCGGGGCACCCCATGGGGTGTCACATGGGGTGCCCCACGTGGGGATTCCCCACGTTTTTCCCCATCGTGTGAAACAGGCTTTAAAGACATGATTTTCCGACAGTTTAGCTGCATTTCAATAATGTCTTAAACACAACAATTTTTGCTAAATTTCACTAAGACTATAATTTTGCTTTAGTTATAGCTACATTTCAGTTTCAAGACAATGATAACAACTTACAACTAGGTAGAATATTAGGTCAACAGTTATAGTTAAATTAACGATCTAGAGTTAGGACTGTTTGTTTCACGTGCGAAATACTGCGTGCAATTGCAACAATATGGTCGTTTTAGTGATCAATTTAAATGTAATCTGCTAATTGATGTTTTGAACAAAAAACTAGCTAGCTAAACTGCTAAATAGAAAGTTTTTGATTAATCAAGATTAAAAGTTTTTTATTCAATTTGACCTACCATTGGCATGAACAAATAAGAATGTTGGCACTCCATAGATTCCAAAGACGTCACAAAAATCTAAATAAAATAGAATTTAATAGATTAGATTGCACTTAATTTTGCGAATAATACATCACGATAATTAAATTCGCCGCTGATTGTGTTGCCGACCCCTCGTAGTGTCTTTTTAAAATTAAGAATTGTCGAAAAAAATTTAACTTTATGTCGCAATTAATTACAATATATATTCGCCAACTGTAACTTTATAGAATACAACTTTACCTATCTTAACTTGCACAGTTTTAAGACATTGCGTTAACCTGATACTTAGTTATTAACGGAATAATTATAAATCAATCTAAAACTGCCACACCTTTTGCCACGATAACATGTTTTGCTTTTAGGTTGAAATATCCGTGTTCATTCAGTTTCTTGAAAAGGGCCGTTCGGTCGATGCTGTTGCGAGGATCGAACGCACAGGTGGTCACTTCGCACTGAAATATGGTATGGTGACGTAATATAGGGTTCCGGGAGTACTGAACGAGATTTACGACTGTTCATCATCGGCCCAGTAGCTCAACTGTCGAGCGATGGTCTGCAGATTCAGAGATGGGTAGTTCGAATCCCTCTTGGGTCATTCTAATGCTGATGCTGTTTTTCTCAGTGAGAATTCATCTCTTTTCATTGACATTAGAAAACAAAACTTGAGAGTCGATTTATACTTGAAGCCGGTATAAATCGACTTTCAGCTTAGTTTATATATTAGTCTGGCAATGTTTGCAGTTGTCCGCCTCCGTGTCCGTAAGCAGCATTTATTCATATTCTTGCGACACTTCACGGAAAGTGCGAAAAGCGTTTGCATATAACACAATATACTATTAAGATTCAGTTTTGAGTTAAGTCCAATGTTAATTAACATTTTGAGACAACTGACATAAAATTTTCAGTTTCTTTTCGATAGGTGATATTATTATACCCATTTAGGACTTTTTTACTGTACGTTATGTCACAAAATCGCCAAAATAGCTAACTAACTACTGCATTAGACATTAAGCCATTCATATCTGGTTTTTCTATAGGACGCAAGAAATTGATTGAACTAGACTGTGTCGCCTGCGTCCAGTTTAATGCACAAAAATATGGACTAGTCACATTGATCTT
>JASANF010015263.1:0-89673 GCA_030248245.1 Trissonchulus sp. WLG1_4
TATTCGGCGGCAAAACTTGTCCTGGGTGTTTAACAAGCATATTAGCATTTTCCCGTTTCTATTCTACTAACATTGCTGCCCTTCTGTGAAGGGCATTTATATTATATATATATATATATATATATATATATATATATATATATATATATATATATAGACTATATATGAGCTAATAGAATATGGTCGTATATAAATCCGTAGAATTGGTATGACATTGACTTTTGGAATAAGCTGTTCTTTAGAGAAGCTCCATGTGGTATGATGTGCACGTACAGATATGAAAATATGAATACAAATATTAATTAATATACTCATCATAGATGCCCATGGGGGGGGTAGGGGGGGGTATCCACCCCCTCCCCTGAGGGGGGTCGGTACCCCCCTTCCTCGACCCTCCACCCACCCCTCTGATGGCCAAAAATGTGCCCCACAAATGCGTAAAAAATTGAAAAATTGGAAAAATTTTTCGCCTGTGGCCAAAAAAGTACCCCAAAAATGAGTTGAAAATCGAAAAATTGTGAAAAATTTTCGGCTGTCGCCGAAAAATGGCCAAAACTAAAGACCACCCCCCCCCTTCCGCCAGGGGTCGGGCACCCTCCCCTCGCCGATTCCCCCCGTGCATCTCTGATACTTATTCGTAATAATTTAATAAAAAGACATTTAACAACACTAAAAAACATTTAAATATATACACGCAATTATTATGGCAACTGTATGGAACAATATTGAATATATGCATATTCGTCAATCAATATTATTTTTTTCGGAGATATATTGGATGGATTGTTGTTTCAGGGTTTCACTTGAGCGGCACTGTTCGGTCTCTGGGGTTGATGGAGTCGGAGAGAAGGCCTTACAGTGTTGCCATCAGTTTTGACAGGTAAACTATATCGGGTAGCTGGTTTTTTGGGTCCACCACTGGGTCCTAATTTGGCAGTCAAACTGTTGCAGATTTAGCTCTAATGTTTGTGGTCATGCCTTTATATTATCTTGGCTAAGCCTCAGGGTTATATATAAGCAGTTTTCGATAAACTTACTAGTTTATTAATACTTTTTGTACAAGTTGTTAGTCGTTTAGTCATTTTTCTCACGTTAATCTAATCTAATTTTGACTAATCTTGATCAAAATATGTACTTGGCGTAATTTCATTACGAATTTCGCAGCCAAATTTGTCGCAATTGTGCGCCTGTGAGTTTATTGAAATAGGCCCCTGGGCTCGGCATACGTCATCTATACTACATAAGTGCTGGCATTTGATCAACCTCCCCCCGGGAATGCCAAAACGCCAGGAAAGCATATGTATGTACCGGTTTCATCGCATCATGTGGGACATTCAACTGGGCATGTGAGTCGAGAGTGTGTATTGTGTTGTTTCAGGTGTAAAATTACCTCATGCGTGTGTAGCTGTGATAGCAAAGACATTCACTGGTGCCAACACGTGGTAGCCCTCTGTCTCTTCCGCATGCGCTGTCCCCACAGGGTCAGGCTTAGGCTGCCCATATCAGGTATGTATTGTCAATATCTGATGTGACGCTAATCGCGGTGCTCGAAACATGTCGGGTGGTGGGCCAAGACCTCTGAAAAAATTCGGTGGTGGGAACTAAATCGAAAAAGTGGATATTTTTTATAAATGATAGTGATTTTAACCTAATCTTGTTAATCCGAATTTAATGGTAAAGTTATTAAAGTCTAATCTAGTCCATTGCCTGCTTCCTTTGCAGACACCCTGTTCCGAATGGACCGCTGTCAGCTGCAGAAGCTGGTGCAGTATCTGATCGCGCGCCACCACAGCGACGTGCTGCCCACCGCACAGAACCTAGCCGATGCCATCCTACAGCCTACCTCCAATATCAATAGCATTAATGGTACGCCAATGGCTATTGGCTGATATATTATGCTTGTATTCAGGGCCCGATGTATCGAAGCGAAATCTTTGTCGTCGACGATTTGTGTCATCGAAAATTTTGGCTTGATCGAAACATTTTCACCGGCGAACATAACAATGTTCGACATCGAACATGTTTGTCATGTTTCGAAATGTTTTCGACAAACAAATTTTAAAATTTTTGTCATCGAAAGGTCTTTATTGAAAACGTTTATCGTTGAAAATTTCAATGTTTTTTCAACGACAAGCTTTGGTGTTTTAGAACATTATTGTTCTCTAAATGACAAGAGCTCGTCCTCGAAAATCTATTTCAACGGTGAACATTCGATTGTTATGTTCGTCGTAAAAAATGTTTCGATCAATCCAAAATTTTCGATGGCGCACATTTTCGATGATGAACATTTCGCTTTGAAAAATCGGGCCCTGAACAGGGTTTATTTTGGACCCAACCCAGCAAAAATGAAATGCTCAAAGTGGGTGATCCGAAGATCTTTTGTACCTGTTGTATAACTGTTGTGACGGTAGCACATGTTTAGGTTTGCCATATTTGACCTTAGATTAGGCTTCAGGCTAAGAGCTTAGGGATTAGTCATCTGCTTTTCTGATCACCCACTTCAAAATAAACACAAAAAATAACCTGACCCACGTTGGACCCAACCCACAGTCGATTTTGAAAAAACCCTGGTTCTGACTGTTATAAGCAGATGTAGCAGATGCAACTTTTAACTTGCGTTCGCAGGTTGGAATTGATTTGTACTGTCGAGCTCGACAGGATTAAATGGCGTATGTGAGATAGTGCGTGAGCATTGTCACTGGCCTTACTTTAAGTGCAAACTTGTGGTTGAAAATGGTCTTTGTCATAGCGAACGAACGGGTAGAAAAAATTGTCAGATCTGTCGAAAAAACTTCATGTACACGGGGTCTCAGTCTTGGGGGGGTCTTGTCCCACGTTTTCGGGGCTTGGAGTGACAACAGCTCTTGCAAAATTTGGACATCTTTAGCGATTTCATCGCTTATTGCTCATTTTTGAAGCATTTTACAGCAATCTGGGGCAATTTTCAAGTTTGCGGGCGCCTTTTTTTCAGCACCAAAGGGGGGCGTGTTTCGACAGGTCAAATCAGAGGGGGGGGCTTCTCCCGGAGTTTTAAGTTGGGCGGCTTGCCCCCCACCCTGAATGTACATCTGTGGTGAAAAGTAGTTTTTCCATTGTCAGTACTTGATGCTGCTTCAGGTGCGCCTGACCCGACCGCGGGGCCGGACTCGGAAGGGGAGCACAAGTGGTTCCTGGACGAGTCCCACGTCTGCGCCATCGTCACCACATACCTCTCGCACACCACCAGCATGGAACAAGTCCACTCTCTGTTCGACAAGGTATATGGGGCACGGGAGATGGGAGGGGGAGGGGGAGTGGGACTCGGAAGGGGAGCACAAGTGGTTCCTGGACGAGTCCCACGTCTGCGCCATCGTCACCACATACCTCTCGCACACCACCAGCATGGAACAAGTCCACTCTCTGTTCGACAAGGTATATGGGGCACGGGAGATGGGAGGGGGAGGGGGAGTGGGACTCGGAAGGGGAGCACAAGTGGTTCCTGGACGAGTCCCACGTCTGCGCCATCGTCACAATACCTCTCGCAACCACAGCATGGAACAAGTCCACTCTCTGTTCGACAAGGTATATGGGGCAGGGGAGATGGGAGGGGAGGGGGAGTGGGACTCGGAAGGGGAGACAAGTGGTTCCTGGACGAGTCCCACGTCTGCGCTATCGTCACAATACCTCTCGCACACACAGCATGGAACAAGTCACTCTCTGTTCGACATGGTATTTGGGGCACGGGAGATGGGAGGGGGAGGGGGAGTGGGACTCGGAAGGGGAGACAAGTGGTTCCTGGACGAGTCCACGTCTGCCCATCGTCACAATACCTCTCGCACACCACAGCATGGAACAAGTCCACTCTCTGTTCGACAAGGTATATGGGGCACGGGAGACGGGAGGGGGAGGGGGAGTGGGACTCGGAAGGGGAGCACGAGTGGTTCCTGGACGAGTCCCACGTCTGCGCCATCGTCACCACATACCTCTCGCACACCACCAGCATGGAACAAGTCCCTCTCTGTTCGACAAGGTATATGGGGCACGGGAGATGGGAGGGGGAGGGGGAGTGGGACTCGGAAGGGGAGCACAAGTGGTTCCTGGACGAGTCCCACGTCTGCGCCATCGTCACCACATACCTCTCGCACACCACCAGCATGGAACAAGTCCACTCTCTGTTCGACAAGGTATATGGGGCACGGGAGATGGGAGGGGGAGGGGGAGTGGGACTCGGAAGGGGAGCACAAGTGGTTCCTGGACGAGTCCCACGTCTGCGCCAACGCCCCCACCACATACCTCTCGCACACCACCAGCATGGAACAAGTCCACTCTCTGTTCGACAAGGTATATGGGGCACGGGAGATGGGAGGGGGAGGGGGAGTGGGACTCGGAAGGGGAGCACAAGTGGTTCCTGGACGAGTCCCACGTCTGCGCCATCGTCACCACATACCTCTCGCACACCACCAGCATGGAACAAGTCCACTCTCTGTTCGACATGGTATTTGGGGCACGGGAGTTGGGTGGGGGTGGGGGAGTGGGACTCGGAAGGGGAGCACAAGTGGTTCCTGGACGAGTCCCACGTCTGCGCCATCGTCACCACATACCTCTCGCACACCACCAGCATGGAACAAGTCCACTCTCTGTTCGACAAGGTATATGGGGCACGGGAGATGGGAGGGGGAGGGGGAGTGGGACTCGGAAGGGGAGCACAAGTGGTTCCTGGACGAGTCCCACGTCTGCGCCATCGTCACCACATACCTCTCGCACACCACCAGCATGGAACAAGTCCACTCTCTGTTCGACAAGGTATATGGGGCACGGGAGATGGGAGGGGGAGGGGGAGTGGGACTCGGAAGGGGAGCACAAGTGGTTCCTGGACGAGTCCCACGTCTGCGCCATCGTCACCACATACCTCTCGCACACCACCAGCATGGAACAAGTCCACTCTCTGTTCGACAAGGTATATGGGGCACGGGAGATGGGAGGGGGTGGGGGAGTGGGACTCGGAAGGGGAGCACAAGTGGTTCCTGGACGAGTCCCACGTCTGCGCCATCGTCACCACATACCTCTCGCACACCACCAGCATGGAACAAGTCCACTCTCTGTTCGACAAGGTATATGGGGCACGGGAGATGGGAGGGGGAGGGGGAGTGGGACTCGGAAGGGGAGCACAAGTGGTTCCTGGACGAGTCCCACGTCTGCGCCATCGTCACCACATACCTCTCGCACACCACCAGCATGGAACAAGTCCACTCTCTGTTCGACAAGGTATATGGGGCACGGGAGTGGGGTGGGGGTGGGGGTGTGGGACTCGGAAGGGGAGCACAAGTGGTTCCTGGACGAGTCCCACGTCTGCGCCATCGTCACCACATACCTCTCGCACACCACCAGCATGGAACAAGTCCACTCTCTGTTCGACAAGGTATATGGGGCACGGGAGATGGGAGGGGGGAGGGGGAGTGGGACTCGGAAGGGGAGCACAAGTGGTTCCTGGACGAGTCCCACGTCTGCGCCATCGTCACCACATACCTCTCGCACACCACCAGCATGGAACAAGTCCACTCTCTGTTCGACAAGGTATATGGGGCACGGGAGAGGGGAGGGGGAGGGGGAGGGGGAGTGGGACTCGGAAGGGGAGCACAAGTGGTTCCTGGACGAGTCCCACGTCTGCGCCATCGTCACCACATACCTCTCGCACACCACCAGCATGGAACAAGTCCACTCTCTGTTCGACAAGGTATATGGGGAAGGGGAGTGGGGTGGGGGAGGGGGAGTGGGACTCGGAAGGGGAGCACAAGTGGTTCCTGGACGAGTCCCACGTCTGCGCCATCGTCACCACATACCTCTCGCACACCACCAGCATGGAACAAGTCCACTCTCTGTTCGACAAGGTATATGGGGCACGGGTGTGGGGAGGGGGGAGGGGGAGTGGGACTCGGAAGGGGAGCACAAGTGGTTCCTGGACGAGTCCCACGTCTGCGCCATCGTCACCACATACCTCTCGCACACCACCAGCATGGAACAAGTCCACTCTCTGTTCGACAAGGTATATGGGGCACGGGAGATGGGAGGGGGAGGGGGAGTGGGACTCGGAAGGGGAGCACAAGTGGTTCCTGGACGAGTCCCACGTCTGCGCCATCGTCACCACATACCTCTCGCACACCACCAGCATGGAACAAGTCCACTCTCTGTTCGACAAGGTATATGGGGCACGGGAGATGGGAGGGGGTAGGGGGAGTGGGACTCGGAAGGGGAGCACAAGTGGTTCCTGGACGAGTCCCACGTCTGCGCCATCGTCACCACATACCTCTCGCACACCACCAGCATGGAACAAGTCCACTCTCTGTTCGACAAGGTATATGGGGCACGGGAGATGGGAGGGGGAGGGGGAGTGGGACTCGGAAGGGGAGCACAAGTGGTTCCTGGACGAGTCCCACGTCTGCGCCATCGTCACCACATACCTCTCGCACACCACCAGCATGGAACAAGTCCACTCTCTGTTCGACAAGGTATATGGGGCACGGGAGATGGGAGGGGGTCGGGGGAGTGGGACTCGGAAGGGGAGCACAAGTGGTTCCTGGACGAGTCCCACGTCTGCGCCATCGTCACCACATACCTCTCGCACACCACCAGCATGGAACAAGTCCACTCTCTGTTCGACAAGGTATATGGGGCACGGGAGATGGGAGGGGGAGGGGGAGTGGGACTCGGAAGGGGAGCACAAGTGGTTCCTGGACGAGTCCCACGTCTGCGCCATCGTCACCACATACCTCTCGCACACCACCAGCATGGAACAAGTCCACTCTCTGTTCGACAAGGTATATGGGGCACGGGAGATGGGAGGGGGAGGGGGAGTGGGACTCGGAAGGGGAGCACAAGTGGTTCCTGGACGAGTCCCACGTCTGCGCCATCGTCCCCTCCCGATATACCTCGTAAATTGCAACCGGTTAGAGCTATTTTTTCTGCAGCAGTGCAGTGACAATAGTTTTTGCTTTCATTTAATCACTACTATGACCTGGATCCGCATCCAAATTATTCCTAGTTTATTTTTAGCATATCTCTATTTTTTATTTTAGCATTATGTCTATATTTTTCGTATTTTCGTATTCGTATCTTCTTTTTTAGATTCGTGAAATGCTTCGTCACGGGGACGCCAATGGGCCGCGTCTGCTGCAGCTGGTGAGCCAGCAATTCCTCACCTTCCCCTGGCTCGGCTCCATTCGCTCGCCCACGCCCTACCAGCCGCCAACCCTCTCTGACAAGTGCCAACAGTTGTGGGATCAAATACGTACGGTTTGGCCTGTGGTTATGCAACAGTCAGCCGTAGTATACTACTGCGCTTGAGTGAATTTTTGGCAAACAATAACTCCGCATACTGTTGTGGACGCATATATTATTTTAATCAAGTTAATACCGAATAACATGGTATTGGGGTCTGCGGGGGCTTATCCCGGCCATTTAGAAGTTTTAGAGGGTGTTGGCCCGACGTTTAGAGGATTTTAATCAACAGTAACGCAATGTTTACCTAATCATGTGACATATTTTGCAAAAATTTAGCAGTTTTTAGGCTTCTTGCTCATTTTTTAAGCACCCACATTCTTAGATTCTGTGTCTGTTTTAGGCTCTTTGTGGGTGTGTGTGGTGCTGAACCCCTATGCAAGCGTGGCCCAGAAGTTGGGCTGGAAGAAAGTGCTGCAGCAGTGGAGCGAGCTGTCCACTTGTCCGCCAGAGACGCCCAGCAACAGTCCGCTCAGCTCACACGGCTCTGAACGTAAGCTGGGCTTGGACTGGTTTTGGCGTTAGACTGGCTTTATGCATTCCTCCTGTGTATTTTTAGTGCATTAGAATCATACATGTATGAGGGGGGGGGGATGGGGGGGGACCCCCCCAAATCGAGGATCCGGGGGGGAGGGTCCCCAAAATTTGGGCAAAATTTTGAAAAAATGGCACTTTTTTGCGAAATTTTTAGAAAGTTTTGCAAAATTTAGGGTATTTTTGGTCGATCTGGGGGTGAGGGTCCCCAAAATTTGGCTGGAGAGGCCCCCCAAAATTTTGACCCCGTTACATGTATGATTAGAATGGATAGGGTCTAGGTAGGGGATTATCGCGTAGATTGAAACATTGAAACTATTTTAACCAGTTTTGTGACAAGCGACTGACAAGAAAGCCTCGGTTGTCTTTTAAAGCCTACTTCGTAGTTCGTACTAATTGTTCAGAAATGTCGATAGTTGTATGCGTCCGAATTTGGAAGGTGGTCCGGAACACAGTGGAATATCAAAACGATGCTCTCATTTATTATTCAGCAACGGTTGTCCGTGTCTGCAACATTTAGCATTAGCTCCGTTTTTCAGGCAGCTCTCGTAGCAACAGCAACAACAACAGCAACAACAATAGCTCAAATAAACGACGAACAATCTTCAGTCTGCCCCTGGAAGCTCTGGACTGGTCCTGGGACGACCCCCATCTCCAGCGTATCCTCAGGGCCGAGCCGGCGCCAGAGCAGTTGCTGAAGAGCGGCAGCAGCTCCGAACAACTCCTTTTGCCCTTCTACGACTCGGCTGGAAGGCCGCTGTGGCACGGTAGGACGGAATAACAAGAACACAAGTTTAAAAAATAATTAATTAGTAAGGGCCTTTTCATAAAAAGATTAAAAATATTAAAATTAATAAGCGATATTAAAAATATTAAAAGTGTTTAATCACGTTTTCATAAAATCAAGATTAAAAATTCACGCTGCCATCAAACTTTGAATTTTTAATATTTTTAATCTTCATAGCTGCAACTGAATTTTAATGTCGTTTTCATAAAAAGATTTATTTTAATCTTCGATTTTTAATCTTTTTATGAAAAGGCCCCAACTGATTATTAATTTGATAATTTAGTAACTTAACTTGGTTTAGCTTATGCCTGTGGTTTCTTAAATATAGTTGAAGTTGGTCAAGGTGTCGCAGGGCTGTGTCGTTTCAGAGCAGAATTTGTGGAAATATTTTCATTCATTATGTCAAAAATGTACATCGTGTGAAACATATTGACAAATCTTAGTGTTAGTGATTATTTTTCATGTTTTTATCAGTGCATTTTCTTAAATATAGTAAATAAGTTTTTTTGTATGTTGTTCATAGCGCCACTTTTGAAATCGATTCCTTCCTAGTGAGATGTCGAAGCATGTTTTTTTTATTATTTTTTATCTTTTCAGAAAACCTCTTAGCAGCCTGTGCCCGCATAGAATCCCTGCGATTGCATGGTCATATGGCCGAGTCCCTGCGTCTTGCGGTGGCCACCGTGCACACTCTGCAATTCTGGCAGGCGCAGCAGTTGCAACACAAGCCATCGTGCAAACGCCACAAGGACTCATCTGGTGGGTGCTTGGCTCTGGTTTTTATTATTTTGTTTTTTATTTTTTTGTTTTTCATCGCCAGAAAATAGCGCCCCCCCCCCCGAAATTTTTTCCCACTGAAATTTTACACAAGGTTTCCCGGTTCCCCCCTTTGGTTTTTATTGCCCGACCGAATAAATTTCGTCTCCAATTGATCAAATTTGCTCTAAAAATCAAAAATTTCTCCAATTTTTTACTGGGGGCTGCGGCCCCCAGGCCCCCTCAACTTTCTGGCTTAATGGTCCTTCCTACTGTCTTGTGTCAGAGTCTATGCATGTGTACAACGGTACATTATTCGGCATTTTCAGGTCAAATACACTGTCTGATTTGACGTTCCCCGTTTGTTTTAATTTCCCGGTTGGAAACAATTTCTGATACGACTCCACTTGACCAGTTCAACCTACAAAGTGAAAAACTCACTTTTTTGCATTTCAATCTGTCGTTTTCCGAATTGCTGCGTAGTGAACGGAGCAGTTAGGAAAAAATTCTTTCCATATACATAGCAAGATCCTCAAAAACTGTAGATAATGTCTCTCTACTTTAGTACCAAATCTACCAAATTTGACCTAAGAATCAAAAAATTCTTTAATTTTTTTCCTGGCGGCTGCGCCACCCCCAGACCCCTGCACCTATTTATTTTTTACGACAAGTGTTGCTTAAAACGTATTTTTCAATGCAAATTTTACTCTAACAATTCTAAAAAAGTCATAGCTTCTGGGGGCCACCGCCCCCAGACCCCCGCGATCACTCTGCTTTCTCGACTAAGTGTGGCTTCAAATCGAGTTTTCTATGCAAATTTTATTTCAATAAAATTTATTTCAATGTTATTTCATAAAAACTCTGGCTTCTGGGGGCTACCCTGGGGCTTCTCGCAACTGTGTGATTTGATAAAATTTGCAGATTTTAGAGGATATCACGGGGTCAAAAACAGTAAAGGCGTCTAGCTTCTTGGGGCTGTCGCCCCCAGACCCCCGCACCAGCACCAGTGAATTTGTATTGTATTATAAATATTTGTAATGGTCGAGGGCGCCCCCCCCCGGAAAAAATTCCTGGATCCGCCACTGAAACAATGTTATCTTTTCTATAAAAAAACTGTGGCTAGTTTACTGAAAAATATTTGTCACAATAATATCTTCCTGACTTCTATTTGTTTTATTTTATTTTTTATTGCATTTTAAGTTTTTGTATTTTTTCAGGCTCAAACTCGCTATGCAAACGATCGCGTCATCATTCCAGCCGTTCGGGCAGCTCCAGTCATCACCATCATCATCATTATCATGGTTCCCATGGCAACCACAGCAAACATAGCAACAGCAGCAGCCACAACAATAACAACAATAATAGCAACGGCAATAGCAATAGACCGGCGCTTGCATCGTGCCAAAACACCACCAGTCCCACTTCACTTATGTCCGTTGCCCTTGGGCTGGCATCTGATACTACTACTACTACTACTACTACTGCTACTACTACTGCTGCTACTGCTGCTACTAGTTCTAGTGAGGTGATCCCGCCCCCCTCAGTAGAAGGGGCAGTGGCGCCACTGGGTCGCAGGGGCAGTCCGCTGTCCACTTCTAGCCGTGGGTGGCTTGGAGAACTGCTGGACCCCATCAATTGTCTGTTTGACACCCTGGTGATGCCCTGTCACGTCAGGGGGGTCTCCGACGGGGCGGGGACAGCCACTAGTGCCAGCCTGCGACACCACTACGATCACGTGTATGTGCAGTGTGGAACGGAGGGGGCCACGGAATCCTACTTGTGTCTGGCTGTGGAAACTGCTATGATTGGTGTGTTCGTGTTGACGTTTTCTGTCGGGGAGGGGGGGGGGGGCAAGGTTGTATAATTTGGACCGTAAGCCACTGTTTATTCTATGAAGCGCTTGGTCTGTTCTTAAAACGCTTTCAGTAATATTGTTTTATAAACGCTTTCAGGAATATTGTTTTATGAAACGCTTTCAGTAAGACATTTATTTTTAATAGTTTTTTTCAATATTTTAGTTCTTCATTTTTCATCTGTTTGAGCTTTTCGTGTTGGTTATAAAACTGCTTCGATGTACCACCTCCCAATACCACACCTACCGCAGTAGCCGTTTTTTTCAGCTTGTACAATGCTTTTGCAGCCATACCGTAGCATTCCCCTCCCCCTACGTTCCTGTGCCTTTCTCGCTAATCTATCTATTTCTGGGTGGGGGGTACCCCATCCCCCCTCATACTTATTATCTGGTTAGTCCGTTATCCCTACTTTTTTGATGAACTAAATTGTGTCTTTGTTTTCAGCTCTTGGTCAGCACCGGCGTCTGCCATCCTGCGCCTATCTGAAGCATCGAGCCATCAAGCAGGAGGAGGCCCTGATCTCCAAACTACGACACCTAAGCCTGGATCCCTCGCTCATTCGTATCATTCGACGTCAAACGCGGAAATTGCTGGATGGTAAAATTGAATAAAAGTTACATTAGACTTCAAATAATAAATATAAAAACTAAATTTTTGTAGTAAGTACTATATATTATAAATTCACTTAATTAACTATTAAGGTACATGGTTGGTGTATTTGTGTACAGCTGTGTTTTATTGTAATACACTATTATTTATTTATTTATTTATTATAACTTTCAAGGATTACACGTTTGCCTGCTTATGTTTTTAACAGTGTTTGCCTGTGATTATGTGCTGTTTGTGACAATTGGTCGGATTTAACGCTTGTTGGCTTGATTAGTGAAATTCATAGCAGTGACTAACAATGAAGCTGGTGAACTGAGAATTGCTGGCGACTGAAAATGCTACGCAAGATGTTAAAACATAACTCAAATTATAGTGTATAAGATCAAGTGGCGCAGGGTTTTTTCACTGTGCAAATGTGTAAAATGTAATTGTAAAATGTGCACTGTGTAAATTGAAACATTTGCTATGTAAATTAAGGGTATGTTGTGTACATTTTGAAAGTGTGTATTTAAGCGGTTTTGTAGGCGGTTTTATCAACTTTTGACGGGACATACGGTTGTGTAAATCGGTGTGCATTTTTATTTTTTGTTGTGTAAATTCACCCTATTTTACACAAAAAACCATGTTGTGGCGTGATTATTTTGTAATTTTGCGGACCGACCGAATGGACATAATAACGGCTGCAAGTATGAATCGACCCCTGTTGTGCTGTTTACAGGCGGTCGCTGGAGTGCCCTTTCGTTGGACGTGTCACGTGACACCACGCCCATCCACACATTGGCCAGTTTCCTGTTCCAGGTCTTGCTGTGTCACGACGCCGACCTGGCCTACGAAGTGGGCCTCAGAGCCATCAAGTTGGTTTATGGAATTTTAGTGTGTATTTGCCAGTTCGAGTAGTGTATTTCGTATTTGGCTGTCTAGATTATTATGGTATCTTCATCTACATTACTAATTTAATTATTGTACTTAAATTGTATTGGTTGGCTCATTTGCGTATTTTGTTGGCTCATTTGCATAATATAGTAATGATATGTTTCAGACAGCCAATCCCTGCGGAGGAGTCTGGGGACAATTTCCTGCTGGGTCACTTCGCACTTTCCTTTGGCCACCTGGAAGCCCAACAGTCACATCTTGCCTCTGCCTTGCTCATTGCCGCCAAAGGTGGGTCCACTAAAGTCTGACCAAAAAATGCTGGACCCTGAGACAAAAAGACACACGTGATTTCGTTACGAAAAGAACGAATTGCAAGCATCATAAGTACAGCACAGCGAGTGGTCACAATAATCACGCCGTCTATTTTGTTTCGGGGTTCAGCAATTTTTGGTCGAACTTTACTAATAATCAGCCGTAGAAATTATTTTAAGGTGTAGTGTTGGCTCTATTCATGCTTAGTTTAACCGGCTAGGCGTTGATTCTTACTTCAACCGTACTATGTCCGTTCTATTGACCAATTTACGAATCCCCCGAAATTGGGACTCCGTGACATGTTGTATGGCCGTGTTTCAGATTCCGTATTTCGCCTGAACAGCGTTCTGACCTGTATCCAGACGCACGTCAAGTCCTCCTCTCTGGTCTACCGGCTGGCCCAAGAGGTCCATCGGGACGCGTCCCAGCAGGCCGAAAACTCCCCAGCCCACCACCATCTCATGACCACGGCTGTGGAACTGGGGCTACAGGTACCACGAGCACAGAATAGGACGCCACTATGTTGGAATTATGAGGAGCACAGAATAGGGCGCAACTATGTTGGAGGTACCAATAGCACAGAATAGGGCGCCACTATGTTGGAGGTGCCAAGAGCACAGAATAGGGCGCCACTGTGTTGGAGGTGCCAGGAGCACAGAATAGGGCGCCACTATGTTGGAGGTGCCAGGAGCACAGAATAGGGCGCTACTATGCTGGAGGTACCTGGAGCACATACTAGGAAACAACACAACGGCTAAAGTATAGCTACCAAGAGCACATGATAAGAGAAAACACCACTAAGTCACAGATATCAAGAGTTTACAGTAGCACACTACTTAGCCAATGGAACACACAATCATTGGCATATTATCATCATTACACATCATTAAGCTAAAATTTTAGACATAATCCGCTAAATCAATTTTTCCCATGAGTCTATTTTGCAGTACTGAATTCATGTGATTTCAGGTTCTGAAAATGACCCTTGGCTCTCCGCCCTGGTCCCGTGGGGAGATGGTCCGCTGGCTGGTCAGCTGTGCGGCGTCACACAGTCTAGACACACTGCTCAGTCTGCTGGGCCACTGGCAACACTACTTCACCCCCGGAGAGGCTGCTGGTAAGACAGGCACATTCCTTTACTGGATTAAACGGACTGGACTTATATTAGAAGCTACAAGTTTAGGATTGGTATATTGGATAGATAGACTAAGCGTTTGATCCGAAGTCCTGGATTTTTGTTGTAAATGATTCTGGGACTAAAAAGATTCTAATTGCATGTTTAGCATCCAGACATATTTTTAGAAAAAGGGGGGTGGCGCCCTCCATTTGGTCCGGAACCCCCTTCCAATTTCAGATGGGTTGCTCTCGTCATAATGCAGACATTTGTACCTGTCCAAGACGATGTTCTGAGGACTTCAATTTTTATTGTAGGTCTCAGTGACGTATTTATTTGTTAATTTCAACCAAAGCCAAATCCTATTCTAATACTGTACTATATTATTTCAGGCACTGTTTCTCAGCTGATCATGTCCGACTCTGTGTCCCTGCAGCGCAAGCTGTGTCGCTCTCAACGGGACGACCTCACACGCAGCCTCCATCGCCTGGCCTTCGAGTGCGTCAGCAAGGACCCAACCAGCTGTGCCCGCTCTGCCCTCAGTCTGTGTATGTGCTCTGGTTTATTGGTTTTTTGGCACGGTCATTTGTTTTTCAATGTTTTTTTGTAGTTTTTCTTTATAGTGCTCATATTGTCGGTAAGATCGGTCGGTAGTAGGAAAGTAACATTGTATAATATCAGGTTGTGAAGGCCAGAGAATTAGTGTTACTAACAAGCACGGATTGACGAATTTAATAGGTTTTTTCTTGTTTTTTTTGTATTACTTTTTAGTCTTGTCGTTTTTTTTAAAAGTCAATTTTTATGCTTGTTGTTTTAGTGTCTATCGTGTTGCTATTCATTACAATATAGTAAAATAAGCCAGTAATTATACAATATTTCAGCAGGGTAATGCAATTTCAGTAATAATGTGTAATACATCATTTCATTCAATATTTCCACCATAGTAATGCCCCCTTTAGTGGTGCTAATGTAGAGAATAATACAAATTTATTTTGTTTTAGGCGAATCGGACCGAGTGGCGTTCGAGCAGGTGTACAATGTGATCTACAGCGCGGCCCAGATCGGCCTGATGCCCTCGGAGGAGATATTCAAAACGGCCAAGCATATGGAGTTCCGGGCCTACACACGACGTGCCTTTGAGTTCTCCTGTCTGGGTATGGTCGCGTTATGGAGGGTTTTGATAGCATTAATTGGACGTTCAATATGAACGGCAGGGGAATATTCCAATATTATTTCGGAAGAAAGAAAGTGTTGGAGGCGTCGGGAATCGAACTCTGGGCGGTCGCGCCTACGTCGAGAATGCTAACCACTTGGCCACAGCCCCCAAGTCTCGTAGGTCATATTTCTCATTTACGACAGAATATGGTAGCATTGGGTGCTGATTTGGAGTGGTCTTGAGAGGAGGACTGGGCAGTTGTTGAGTTGAGGTACCCTCAGCCTAGCTCTGCCTTTTTTACGGAAAGAACAAAATTTCAGTCTTAAAGTTAGAGCAGTATGGCAAAGAATATTGCCAGCCGTTTTGTCGTAGGATTAAACACTAGACTTCATAGCTGAAAAAGCTCAAATCACGTTGGAGGTGGTCGGTGGAATTGAAAGCATGATAAATTCATATGGATGTAGCTTAATCTGATTTTTTTGTCTGTAATGGAGCTAAGTTTGAGCTTGAGGATGAATTGGTCTGCAGATCCAGAGATGGGTGGTTCAAATCCCCCCTGGGTCATTCTGATGATGATGCTGTCTTTCTTTTTGTGAGAATCCCTCCTCCTTTTCTTGACAATCTAGAACGATTATTAATTAATTTCAGCTCTGAACAACACCTACATTGGCTACAACGATGATACATCGCATCTGATTGGCGACATCTACTGGGCCGTAGAGCTAGCCTTTAGTCTGGGCAAAGTGGAACTGGCCAAAGTTATCTCCTACGTAGTGCGAAACGTGAAGTGTGCACTGGTGCTCAGCGATCTGTTGCGCAAATGCTTCATTTCTGCGCCAAGCCTGGCCGCCGCTTGTCCCGGAGGGGCTAGTGATTTGAGCAAACGACCCCTGGGCCCCCCTGGGGGCTCGAGTCTGGTGCCCACAGCCGCCAGTAAGTCTGGCATGCCCCCCCTGCTCCTGTCGATACCCTGTGATCAACGCGACCCCCTCAGGCAACTGCTTGATGCAGCCATTGCTGCCTATGTCAGCACCACACACAACCGACTGACGCACATTAGCCCGCGGCATTATTCTGAATTCCTTGACTTTTTGACCCGGGCCCAAGAAACGTTCCATCTGGCACAGGACGGCGCATTGCACTTTGCCCAGTTGATTGAGAATATGAAAGTGCTCTATAAGGGCAAGAAAAAACTGATCACTCTGATTACCCAGCGGTTTGGATGATTTTTTTTCTGGGGATCCTGGTTTTTGCTGCTTGAACAAAGAGGTTTTAAGTTTGGGCGGAGAACTATTAGAATGGAGAAGATTTTTTTGTTAGAAATTCGTGGTTCAACAAACACAACAAACAAACATTAAATGTGTTTATGCTCTTTTTAGCTTATCAGTGTTTGGTGTAACACTACTTACTTTTTATGATGATGATGTCAAGACAGCAGAATGTTCTAGGGATATTATTATTGCTATGTACTTTTCATAGTATATATCTAAAGTGGCTCACTTGAACTCGTGTTTGACTGAACTCTTGTGTTCAACTTTAGGATTTTTATTATGTATGCAAATGCAACGTCGCGTACACGCATTATTGAATAGTTCGTACTTGTCCGTAAGGTTATTGTTCGTGCAAGTTAGACTGATTAGGAAAGGCGTAAAAAATAAAGTATTTCGTTTTTGCAGCCTTTTTTTACAATGGACTATTTTTTGTACCAAGACACGGACACGTATGAGCCAGGCTTCTACTCTTCCAGTGTTCAAGATT
This sequence comes from Trissonchulus sp. WLG1_4, assembly GCA_030248245.1. Lineage (NCBI taxonomy): Eukaryota > Metazoa > Nematoda > Enoplea > Enoplida > Ironidae > Trissonchulus > Trissonchulus sp. WLG1_4. The sequence goes on from JASANF010015263.1 coordinate 17,007, forward strand.
TACTAAAAAATTCTCAACTTAAACTGAGCCTAAGCCTAATTCGTGTAAAATGCCCTGCCCATGGAATTTTTTCTTTCCAATATTTCATTATTGGACAAGGACGTTTTAGACTGATTCTAAAGTTAAATCGTGAATCCTGGTTGTTGCATCGTCTAAATTGCTGTTTTATCAAAATGCCGTTTTATGCCCGCAGTAAAACTAGTGTGTAATGTTAGGGCTGCACAGTAGTTATGACCAGCGTTACGATGTTTCAACAAAATACGAGTTTTGGGTAAATCCTTGTAATCCGAATTTAATCCGGTCCTGACTTTTGTGCAGTCGACTGTTAATCTTCTTAAGTCTTTCCGATTTCCATTATACTATACATTCACAACTGTGTAAGCTTTATTTCTGTATTTTGTTTTTATGCTTTGTGCAGTAATTGCAACTAAATTTTGATTAAAAGAAATAATGGAAATTAAACCTATTTATCTGAATTAAAAGTTTCACGAATTATCGAAAATATTTGAAGTTCTTTAGATATTCTTAACAAAACTTTTTCCATTTAATAAAATCTTTTTTTCATTTATTAATCAACAAAACTCTAATTCGGGTTTTGTTGCTTGCATTAAATTTTTTTGGAAACAGCAAAACGTTTGTACCGTACTAACTGTTTGTGCTGTATAGAATTATTGTATATTATAAAGATTTGCTGATAATGCTGTATTATAATTATTATGCACTTTTAGCATTTTTGAAGTTCAAATCACAGTTCCTGAATGGATAGTTTTTTGTTTGGGTGACGTGTGCTGTTTTTTACCAGTTCAGGCCTTGTTCATAACGTCCGTAAGTAGTGCTGTGAAAAAATAGATATTGTTTTATAGATAAGTTGTTACTTATTAAAATTAAAAAACAAATAAATAAAAATTTCAATTAGATAACAGCCCATATTTATTGAGGTGGACTTATAAGTTGAACAATCAAACACACGATACGGACAAGTATGGGCTGAGGCTTAATTTCGGGGTTCATAAGTTTTCTGTTAATTTTAAAGATACTCGTTTGACAAAAATACAAAAAAATGAAAATTTCTGGGACTGTTTTTGATCTTCAAGTAGCATTTGTGTGTTTATTTGTGGCTTTTTGTCTTTATCCTACCATTTTCTTGTGCCATTAGTATTTGAAATTAGTTTGCGCTTTTGCCTTAACTTTATTCATGCACATTACTATTATGTAATTAGTTATTAATTATTCTATTACTGTTACCTATTACTACTTTAACCGTGTTTTATGCAATGGTACTATACATAGCTTTTCTGATTTTGTGTGCATTTTTGTGATGTAATAGTGTTTTGTTTAAGTAGTTTTTTATTTCAGACTAATCCAACATCCAAGTACTGTTTGACTGCCAAGTGTAAGTACTTAAGTGTCAAATTAAATATACACTGTTAATTTCATTTTACTGTTTTATGGTCAGTTCTTATTTTTTAAGAAATTACAATATTTAAATTATAAAAAAGTATGGTGACTCAATAAATTTTTGAAAATCTTTTTGTGAGTCTTCACTTGTCTACGAAAATTTTAATGAAACATAAGTGCCTGCGGCATTACGTGGTTTTTCAGGGCAATTGTAATAATTGCTGATTTAAAAATGTAATTGGATTTGACGAATTAGATTTAAATGGATATAGTGGGTCATATTTAAATTTGTAAATATTTGGTTAATAACCCGTAACGCGGTTGGAAACAAGCATATTATATAGTGTGTAATTCTAGCTCAGTTTTTAATATTTAAATATTTTTAATAATAGGTAGCAAACTACATATAATACCATCGTGCTACGTCTGTGCTATGTTATTAACCAAATAAGTGTCGATTCGGACTTACAACCGTTCGTTTAATCCGCCGGAAAAATTACAAAAGGTCACTATTACCATAAACTATTGGCATGATTTTTTTTTGTAATTTTGTCGGCAGAACGTACAACGGCTGTAGCATGAATGGACCCTGGGAGTGTGGGGAAAGTTTGACTGCTGTTGTGTGGTTGGGTATGTCATCTCGTCTTCTAGTTACCTCCTTTGTTGGCCTGTCTCTGTTCAGTTGACGTGTCCATATTTGATATTTCTGTGTTCACAATGACGTATTTGTGATCTTGGCTTCGCTAGTGCTGACTATTTGATTTCGATGAAATTTTGAGCTACGTTTAGGACTTAGGTAAAGTTAAAAACTTTTTTCCGATGCAACGGATTATCGTAGACTAATTTTATAGGTATTATAAAACTAGCTTAACTAGACTTGGATTAAGCTAAATAAGCCACTGAAGCCAAAATTACTTTTACTAGCAAGAGTACATTGTAGGAATAGTGTGACACTCTTCCTATTGTGACCCTGGGCTGACCTGACACCAAGATGCACCCTTCTTACGTTTTTCAGTAGAAGGTGTGGTTATTTTGTCGACAGTCGACGCTTTCTTAAAATGTGCAAAGAACCCTTTCCCTCTGTTTTGTATGTTAATCGACGGTCTTGTCAGTTTTGAAGTTTTAAGTAAAGGGGGACCCCCCAGTTTTGTACGTGGACTTTCATCAATGTTCATAACTTTTCACTGAAATGAAGATTGGTGCCCCCCCCCTCTGAATAAACACGAAAGCTATTTTGGGCTTCCTGCACCACGGCGGCTCCTAGAAAAATAGGAAGTGTCACAGTTTTTCTATTGTATACTCTTGCTACTAGTGACTCCTAATATTGACTCAATTGATAGTTTGATTATTATGGCCAAGAGTACATAATAGGATCCTATTATGTACTCTTGTTATGGCTAATCCAATTTAGTAATTAACTTTCTATTTGATTAATTACTTAGTCTGTGACTGAGACAGTCAGTTTATCCATAATTTTGTCTGCTTTTGATATTAATTTATTGCGGGTTTATAAAATTTATTAACTAAATGCAAATGAAGGTTCATAGTTTACTCAAAACCTGTTTTTGGCTTATTGGTTAATAAATTTTTTATTTTACATATAGTCACACACAGGTCTCTCATAAATAATTGTGAAGTGACCACGTCTAAAATTTTGATAAGATTCGAGCTAATTTGCTTATTGATAATTTACACGCTAAGCTTTGACTTTCGCACTAAGTGGTGACAGAAATAGCAGACAACTAATGGTGATGATGCTACTGATATTGATTGTGTTTTCGACTGCAATGCAAAATGCAATTTTTTCGATTTTAAATTCGTTATTGAGTGTTCAGGAATTGAAAATAGGAGTTGATGAATAATTTAATTCAGCAAAGAATTGACTAATTTTTTATGGTGATTAAAAAATTTAAAGAAGACCAGCATTTTTGGTAAAGAACAAATACTTGAATTTTACTTAGTAAAATTCAAGTTGGACGGTTTGCGCAGCGCAGGTTTCTGACTGTGTTTTTCAGTTTAGTCTGTTGTATGGTAATGTAATTTTTAGTTTATTGTAGTAATCTTTCCGCATTAGAATTTCAGGTTAGAATTTGCTTTTTTCTGTGTCTATCGTGTCGAGATAGTTTTCTTTTTCCGTTTTTGTTTTCTTTTTGCTTTTTTTGTTTTTTGCCTGTATAATAGCATTATGTAATAAAATTTCAAGCTGCAAATGTGTTGAGTTTTTATGACCAAAAATAGCATGGATAGAAGTGACTACTAGGCTGGAAATTGAAAGCCGTCTTTTTAGCTTTACCTATTTCAAGAATTGGCGGCTTTCAAGTCGCATCAGGTGCATAAATATATATATATATATATATATATATATATATATATATATATATATATATATATATATATATATATATATATATATATATATATATATATAGTGAATATTCACGGTTAGTTCTTTACATCGGCGATAAACTGCAATACCGGAAGTACCCCATCTATAGCCTATGTTAGATATATGTAGCGTGTGAAAATCAACGAGATTTTAGGCCTTGGTTTTCACCTCACAATTATAACCCCCCTACAAGGGGTCAGAGGTCAGAGACAATCTCGTGTGTGGGTTGGTTGGGTCAGAAAAGCTGAAGCCAGTGATTACCTACGATTCACCAACGTAAAGCGGCGGATAAGGATGAAGAATTGAAAATATGTGACGTTTTTACATTTCGAAATTTGAAAAGTTCACTGACTGCTACCGCTACGTAACCTATACTTCAGGCTGTGATTGTCTGGCCAATAATTGATGGACCCAAAGATAAGAAAAAAACACGCGATTTCGTTACGAAAAGAACGAATTGCAAGCATCAAGAGTACAGCGAGTAGTTACGAAAATCACGCCACCTGTTTTTGTCTCAGGGTTCAGCAATTTGTGGTCAGACTTTAGTCAATCGAAAAAGTGTTACAAGGAAAAGTGGGGTGGGGGGGTCGTACTTCATCAAGTTTAGTGCCGTCACATTGCTTGTTAAAGGTACTCTTGGTTAAAGGTAGCAGACCCTAGAGCAGCTGCATATATCTAGGTTATATGGCTTGGGGGTGGTGGGGTCCTTAGCTTTAGCCTCGGTACAATCAAAAAGGGGTATTGAACATTCAGTTGGTGATACATGAAAATGAAGCTTCCAGATATGTAGAATGCCCGGTAACCTGAATTTGGGGCGTATAACGTGACATTCTAGTCTAAATTGATAATGCTTTCCTCAAAACTAATTTCTGAGCATAATCACATTCACTAGCTCAATTCACGGAATATAGTTGAGTTTCTCTGCTTTCTAAAATTCCCATATCCTAAACCTATTTCCATGACAACAATGGCTTTGCTTCAGCCTTACTTTGTATTCAAAACATTATATTGTTATAGTGTTGATTCGAAGTTTCTAGCCTATTTGTTGCTATTGCGTTTTTAAAACAAACTTAGGAAACACTTGAAGATTTTCAAATTTGTTTGCGCGTATTTTTTGCGCAAAATAATAGCAAGAGTACATAATAGCTTCTCTATATAGAAGAAGAGTGAGACACTCTCCAGCCTGCCTGTGTTCTAGCACAGGCAGATGCGCTGGTCGTTTTCAGGCTACATGTTGACATTCTATGCAACATGTGACTGGCCAATCAGCGCGTAGATTCCCTGCGTAACACACTTTAGTATATAATCGCTGATGCATTGATAAGCATTAAGATAGAGATAAAAGCTTAATAACTCATTATTTATTCATAGTCTGCTTGCATAAACATTAAAAAAGGTTTGCAAATACCTCTAGGGATATTTTGGCAAACTTTCAGCGAAATTAATTGAGAAACTTTTGAGATATAAACTTTTCTGAATTTCTTCAAAGCTTCTCAATCAATTTCGCTGAAAGTTTGCCAAAATATCCCTAAAGGTATTTGCAAACCTTTTTTAATGTTTTTACAAGCAGACTATGAATAAATAATGAGTTATTAACCTTTATCCCTATCCCGTTTTATGATGGCACGGGGCACGTGCACAGGCGTCTGCCAATCAGAGAATAGAAGCTCGCTTCTGATTGGCCAGTCACATGTTGCATAGAATGTCAACATGTAGCCTGAAAACGACCAGCGCATCTGCCTGTGCTAGAACACAGGCAGGCTAAAGAGTGTCTCACTCTTCTTCTATATAGAGTGAGACGCTATTATGTACTCTTGATAATAGTAACAATATAGCAATTTCAGAGTACCACTGTCCTAAAAAAATGTCTGCAAATTTTATCTTCAATTCACTGCTCTTAATACTAAACTGGAAACTGAATGTAGCACTCCCAGAAGAATTTTTTTAAATCTGTCTTCATAAATCTTTAGCACCATTTCGCTGACATTTAGGTATAAAAAAATGACAAACTTAATCTTCAGCTTTTATACATAAAACTGGCTTAAGTTTCACCACTTATGTAGGTATGTAGTTGAATTTGTCGTTTATCGACTAATGCTATCGTTTGTTCAATTTAACAAACTTAATATGTAGCTTATTATAATAGGTATTATTGCATCAACCAGAGGAATGATAACGTGCCCTGCGTGCACTCGTTCTAGGGAAAGTACAAATTATTATGAGTTTTGAAATTAAACTTAGAGTAAAAATCTAAACTAAATGTTACAAACAAACACTTCACAGTAATATATCAATAATAAAAATATAGTTTCTGTAGTTTTGGCTGCTTTATTGTCCTAAAACTGTGCTGTTTATGTTGTATTTTGACTTTTTGAGCTCCAAGTAGAGTCGGTCGCATCAACGTTTTAAGTGTTCCGCTGTCACGAGAAACTGACTTTATCTTGCCATGCCAGGTCCTTATCATTTTTTCCGCCCCTTGTTTCTGATCTGATTGTAGGATCATCACTTCCAATTTAGTAATGGCGTGTGTGTATGACCTCTCCTAGGTATGTAATGACGTCTAAACTTATATACGTACGTAAGAATTTTTTTCTCATTTGCAGCTAATGCTCTACAGTACACATTTACAATCATTAAGCTGATCAATGATCGTTTGCTATCGTATCGATTCATATTTACAGCCGTCTGTCCGTTTCGGCATGCATTAAAAATTCACGTTTACAATACTGTGTTAGGTCAGCTTGTTGTACATACTTGTGATTATTTCAAAATTTTTTGCCTGCTGAACGGACGCGCGGCTGTAAGTATGAAAGAACAAAAACTCGATTACTCGGTACTTAAAATTCAGGATCAGCTCAAAAATGTCAGTCATCTTCTGCCACTCAGATAACAGACCACGTATTAAAGCTGGCAGTCCAGGCGGCCAGCTTGAGTAATCTAAAGAGTCTGAGGGTTGGAAATCGAACGCGACCAACAAGGCTGCAGAGCTAGAAATGAGCTCAGGGCCCAAATAATAAATTCCCATCGCGTAGGCCTGGACCAAGCTAGAACAGTTAGCTTTCAACTGTGGTGCCTAAAAGTCTGGGATGGCCGCCAAACCTCCAGCCAACGTCTACTGGACTAACACTCTTAACACTGGAGCCTGTTTTGCCCGTGTTCAAGGCTGTAAGTGCGTTTTCTGTCCCAAATTTCCTTTTCACTTATTAATGAAAAAACATGAACTAACTTGTTTTTTCTATTGATTTTTGTCTAACTCACAGTGGTGAGTGTGCTTTAAGATAGCATAAAGGTGGGGCAGGAAAAGCTAATCTACTTTTGTTGTTTACTGAAGTTTAGATTAGTACGAGAGACGGGATAGAAAGATTTAGGTATCATTTTAATGCATAAAGTCAGTCTAGATTAAGTCTAACGTTAAAACCGGTCTAAAAGTCGATTCTGTTTTACATTCATATGTAAGTTTCGCCGGCAAAATTACAATAACGCCAGTAGCACCAATACTGTGCGTGTATAGGATCAATTTGTTGCGTGATTATTTCGTAGATTTGCCCGTGAAACGGACATACGCCTGTATGTAAACCTTCTTTAGCAAGCCTCAGGCCTAAACTAAGAGTAAACCTGCCTTTATTCAACCCAGTTTCTGTATTTATTAGGTTTAGGTTTAAGTTTAACTTCAATCTAGCCAGAGGTTATTTGTTGGCCGAACTAGGAAATGCTATTGCCGGTACAGACACGTTTTGCCCTAGGTTCAGTCTGACGTTTTAAACTGGATAATGAGATACCTAGCATTAGGGTACTTTGGGAAATAATGCCGAATAGCAGACAAAGAAGTCTCGGTTAACCTTATTCAACTTGTGATTCTAAATTCTAGTTCATTATGCCAGTGCAGAAAAGCTGTTGGAAATTTATCAGCGGCCAAATTTGTAATGTACTTATATCTCTAGGGGCCTATTCCTTTACCGGATTAAAGGGTTAATTATAATCGGACTAAACGGTTTAAAAATTATGCTGAAAAATGCCATTCCAAAACCTCCGGATTAAACGGACTTAACTTTTAGCGCGCTGCTTTTTAGTCGGACTAAACGCTAATGTTAAAATGCGGACTAAACTAATGTTAAGCGTGCATGTTAAATCCGTTTAGTCCAGTGGTAGTTTTGGAATGGGGTCAGACTAAAATTAAGCCGCTGACTAATTTTAACTCGATTAGTCCGTTTAACCTGATTTGCCATTCCAAAACCTCTGACTAAAATAAGTCCAGTCGTCCGTTTAGTCCGGTAAAGGAATTGGCCCTAGGAGTCGAAAAAGTTGTCATTGTCCCTGTAGTTTTAAGTCCCTAGTTGTCCCTGAGTCATTGTTTTTGTCCCTGTAGTTTTGTCTCAAAGCAAGTTTAGAATAACTGTGACGTCAAATTTTTTAAAGGAACAAAGTTGTGGCCTAGGCTCACGGATCTAAGCAATACGGTTTCAACATTGGTCTTGAAAAACGAAGTTTATATATAGTCTATAAAATGTTCTTAGAACAACATTACACTTATCTTTTTTTGCTGAAAAACTATTGTAAAACGCTTCGATGAAATTCCGCGTACGTATACATATCTATCTTTTTAAATATAAAATGTACCTACCATTCTACCAACACTTTTACAAGAATATATTTTTTAGATGTGTCATCGTAAATTTCTAAACGTAAACGTCAACAAAAATTAGTAATCTACAACCTGCTTTTGTGAGCAATAGAAAACAGTGTTCTTGTGCTTTGAATATAGTATGACTGTATACCACATCAGGATTGTAAGACTCATCCAGAATATTTTATAAGGTTATATAAATTAAAAAAGTATAAAAATACATTGTTATAGAAGACCCTTTTGTCCATTAACTTTACTGTTCATCAACATTTACCTTAACATATAGCAGAGGAGCGTAATGTGAACTACCTACTTTTTTGGCTTTGTAACTGTCAAACTTAAACCCACTTTTCTCAAGTTGTGCTGAGATATTTAGCACAAAATTTTGACAGCACTTAAATTAACTATCTACAGAGCTTTATAGTGAAAATCGTGTTTTAGCATTCATTATTTACACAGTTACAGCCCAAAATATAATTAAAATCTGCTTTTGATTCATATTTGGGAGCGGGTCCCAAAGTTTGGGTCCCGTTTGGGCATTTAAGTTTCCTCTATCAGTTGATGCAAAAAAGATGGTCGATTAATTAGTCACGGCTAAGTTATTGCGGTTTAAGGGGGTAGTGTCGCGAAAGCAGTCGATTTTGCTGGACTATAAAACTTTTTCAGTGAAAGATAGGTCATAGCTCTTTATATATTCCAAAAATATGTTTTAAGGCAAATATTTTTCGGCAAGTTTCAGCAAAATTGATGCAGCATACAGTTAGCAGTGAAGTCGCAAAGTCGGAAAAATGACGTTTTGAAAACCTATTCACATTCGATAATTTCGTCACAATTAAAAAAATTTTTGTTTAGATTCTTTACACAAAGTAAAAGCGCATATGCTCTAGTTTATGCACACAAAATTTGGTGCAAATTGCTTGAGTGGTTGTGGAGTAATGCCTGTTTGAACTGTGAAACTGTGCGTAACCTGTAAAGTACTCACAGCAATAACAATAAATTGTAAAAAATTTAGACATTTATTTTGAAATAAAAAAAAACGGACTTTCATTTTTTATTTTTCTTATTTGTGGCAAAAAAATTGTGCGTCAAAACATTACATGCACTTCACAAGCTGGCCAATCTGATATCTGGCTTGGTTTTTTTAACTTTTATGTCTCTATTGTGTAATGCCTGGCTCACAAATGGTGATTGGTTAAAAATATTGGTAGATATTGGTAGTCTAGTGTCTGGCATTATTTATTTGACACCATATGGCATTTCACTAGTTTCTCAGTGAACGTACTATTTCAAAGCAAAAAGTTCTCATTTTGCAGCCTATGAGCAAAACTGCTTTGGCGACACTACAACCTTAAAGGCGCTAGTGATTCACTATTGGGCCGATTCACATTAGGCTTCTCCATTATATTAACAGTTAAACTTTGTTATCGATCTCATTGTTCATACATAATAGCATTAATTTAGTGTTGACACTTTAAACTGCTTGTCTCAGATTATCCAAAACTGACAAATAACTTGTACAAGCTATATAACTAATTAATTATCAAATAATTGATCAATAATCAGTTCGAATACCTATTTAACATACATTTACGTGATAGGCAATACTGAATACTAATGACTTTTACTGTGCAACCCTTTCCAAATTTAATTTTATCTCAGGCAGAAATAAACTGTAATTTCTTATTTTTCATGTGTGACAAATTGACGCGTGTTTTTATTGGAGCCCAGATAAAACCCGCTCTGCAGATATTTTTGCTTTCCTGCTTGCTAAGCCAGCTTCGGGTTCAGACTAGCTTAGTGTCATCCTGTACATTTCTCTTGTTTCAAACGACAGACCTTATTCAACCTAAACCTTGCCTAATTAGCTTTGCAGGACCATATATGTTATATATATGCTATGATATATACCTATGTATATATTCATAGGTAATATCTATATAATATATATATATATATATATATATATAATATATGCAATATATATAATATATAACAAAGGTACATGTGTAACAGTACCTCTGTAGCTTTATAATGTATGTTATTCGTATTGGCTGATTAAGCATCCTACTTGTCTGGTGTAATAGTTTTGAAACTGTGCATGCGATTTTGTGGAAAACACAAATAGGAGAATTTCTCATTATAAACTTCACATAACAATATACCTCGCATAAACTCATGTTTGTAGCGTACTATTCTAGCATCAAATTCATCAAGTTTTGTAGCTTATTTACTAAACTCATCATATTCAACTTCATATAGGCATCGTGTGCTCCATAAATGCATAACAAGAGTACATAATGAGAATAGTTTGACACCTTTTCATTTAAGGCTTGCGACGGCATACGTGCTGTGACCATTACCTAAGTTATTCCGACACTTTGAGGCGTTTTTTGCATACCAGCATATAGCCTAACATTCAAAGGACCTCATTCAAAATTGTACATAGTACATAGGTCCGTACTAGACCTAAGGTATTCAAATTTATGCTCTATTTCAGTCATAGTACTGCAACATCTACACGTACCGTAACGCACTTGAAAAAGGGATGGATTTCGTCATGGTGGTTTTTCCTGTTGTGCCACAGCACAACAGGTCTTTAATTTTGATTTTGGCGTGGTAACATTAAACTGTGCAAGAATTACGTCTGTCTGTGTGTTCAAAATCAGCTCATGTGTGTATGTTCGTGTGTCACCTAGATTTACAGTGTATTTGTCGCGTTAATTCTGTGTAGCTTCCCTTCAGTTAAGGGGGTAGTGTCGCGAAAGCAGTCGATTTTGCGCGACTATAAAACTTTTTTGGTGAAAGATAGGACATTGTTTTTTATATATTCTGAAAATATGTTTCAAGGCAAATATTTTTGCCAAGTTTCAGCAAAATTGATGCAGCATACAGTTAGCAGTGTAGTCGCAAAGTCGGAAAAATGACGTTTTGAAAACCTATTCACATTCGATAATTTCGTCACAATTAAAAACTTTTTGTTTAGATTCTTTACACAAAGTAAAAGCACATATGCTCTAGTTTATGCACACAAAATTTAGTGCAAATTGCTTGAGTGGTTGAGGAGTAATGCCTGTTTGAACTGTGAAACTGTGCGAAACTGTAAAGTACTTACAGCAATAATGATAAATTGTAAAAAATTTAGATACTTATTTTGAAATCAAAAGAAAAACGAACCTTCATTTTTCATTTTTCTTATTTGTGGCAAAAAATTGTGCGTGGACACGTTATGTGTACTACACAAGCTGGCCAATCTGACATCTGGTTTGATTTTTTTGAACTTTTATGTCTCTATTGTGTGATGTCTGGCTCACAAATGGTGATTGGTTAAAAATATTGGTAGATATTGGTAGTCTAGTGTCTGGCAGTACTTATTTGACACCATATGGCATTTCACTAGTTTCTCAATGAACGTACAATTTCAAAGCAGAAAGTTCTCATTTTGCAGCCTATGAGCAAAACTGCTTTGGCGACACTCCCACCTTAATCGCCTATATTCTGCTAAAAGACCAAAATGTCAAGTCGAAAATATTCAAAAAGAAACTGTCGGAGTAGAGTTGAACCACCAACCTTCCGTTTACGGATCGGATGCTCTACCAACTGAGCTAACCGGCCACATTGAAATAGTCGATGCCAAGCGGACTCAACTATGATGTAAAACGGAGCTAATTGTCGGTCTGAACTGAACAGAAAAAACGAAAATTATAGCTTCAATTTATTTGCAATAAAATTAAATTCAAATCGTGAATCCCATACGTTTAAGCACCGTGAGTGCTTACCATTTATCAACAAATTCCATGTTGCTAAAGGTGTGTCTCTTGAAACAGTGATGGTGAATTAGTTAGCGTGACCAGTCATTAACGGTTTACCTCACCTCGGTAACGTCGTGCAAGAAACTTATATTTAAGATTTTCTATTTTCGTATTTTTATTTGTAGGTTTACGTACATTTTGAACCGATAATTTTGTTGGCAGCATCTTTTATTTCCTGCGAAATGTAGTCATTTGATGGGCATGAAAGAATGCATACTCTTCTCACTCATCAAAACAACCCATTCCTACATAACATGTTGTAAGATAATAAAAACTACTTCAAATTTTTGCATAAACAACTTATTGTAGATTAAAACGCATTGAACTTTTGCATACACATTTTACAATAAGATAATTATCTGCTGCACAACAGGTTTTAGCTGACCTGCTGGTCATCTTACTTGAACGTAATTCTTAATACTTACTGAAGGTTTTGCCGCAGATTGGGCTTGTTAAAAACCACCTTGGTGAAATCCACCCAAGTAGTTTACTGCAAAATTTCAACTGGCGTTTTCAAGCATAATTATAGGCTATGCGTGTGTATGCGTTTGGCGGTCCCCCCCTGGGGGCGCCCCACAGACGAATTTTCACGTGTTTCCCTAATCGTATCACCCAAAAATTTTAAAATTAAATCATATGAATGAAGACGCGTAAATGGTTGTAGTAGTATTGTCCCCATTAATCCATATTCCATCACTATTTATAGCAGCCTCTGTAGTAACAACAGTGCCGCTGCTTATCATTAATCATTGCCTAATATATAATTGTGAGTTTTTCAAATCAATTCACTGCCATTATTGAGTTGGAAAAGTGTTTCCTGTCTCTTACTCAGTCAAGCCTGTAATTGGCTCATTCTGGATTGCACTAGAATTTCTGCTTTCATGACTCACATGGTTGGAACCATCATGAAAAAGTTTTGTTTACAAGTTTGTTTTAGAATGGTAATGGTATAATTGTCAACTACGACAGGCCTGTTAAGTACTTAAAGGGATTAACGACAGCACAAAGATGTGTGGGACTGTGGGTCGAATCCCCACTAGGTCATTTTGATGCTGATGCTGTCTTCTAAAAATTCCCTTTCCTTGATGGAAAAGCGATTTGGATAATTAGAACTTCGATCAATACAAAATGGGACATTCAAAGTTGAATTTAGCTGATTAAATTTACCATTAATAGAGTGAACAACACATATACTGAGTCTGACCAGAAATTGCTGGACCCTGAAACAAAACAGGTGGCGTGATTCTAGCAGCTACTGGCTGCACACTGAACTCTTGATGATTGCAATTCGTTCTTTTCGTAATGAAATCTCGTGTTTATTTTTGTCTCAGGGTCCAGGGCTGCTGTTTTGCAAATTTTGGACTAAACGGACATGAGGCTGTCCGTTTAAACCTGCCCTTCGCCGATGACCCAAGTTTATTCTGGCTTAAGACCTTTACCTTTCAGCTTTCAAAACGTTAAGGACAATGAAATGTAGTACGACTTAACTCTCTTAAATCCTTTTTATCCAACTGCAGTTTTTCCAACAGGTATACTCTCAAGTCTGCCACTGACTTACCTGATTTTAGCTCCTGTAATTTCATATCAATGGCTAAATTCTAGTTAAATTATGCCTCTTCAATTTATTTGATAGGGCCCACGTTTTAGGCTTGTTTTCTGGTTCGCTACCCATTCTTCCGTTCTCGAGCGGTGTCAAACAGCACGAATTGCGAATCGTAATGAATTAGCCTGAACCAGTTTTAGGTTCAGTCATTAGATGAAAATGGCTCATTATTTTTGGCCTAATAGAAAAAGCATGACAGCACTAAACCTGAATTTGGTTTTTTGTGTTTCTTTTTCTGGGTTTCTTTTTGTATAAACCCTCGTATTATGTTGTTGCTGTCGAATTGCTGTTGTTAAAAACATACTTCAATTGTTAATGACATTTTCGTAGCCCTATTTTCATTTTCCCTTCGGAAATTAATTAGCCTCACATAAAATATCACGCATAATGAGTTTTTCTTTTTTTTTCTCAATTACTCGACGCAGGATGTAATGTTCTAGGTTAGTCATACTCAAATAGTTATCATTCTTTTTATTCCAAAGTTTCACTGATAGATCGCAAATTAAATACAACGCCACCGACCGAAATAGGGTTTCCCAACAAATTCTACAATCTCAGTTCATTCTTCAGTACAACAAAGAATACTGTATTGTACTGTATTGTAATGGTAAACACGGCAGACGGTTTGTTACTGTCTTGGCGTCTTACTGCAGCTCCAAACAAAATGACCAGCGACCGATCGGAGAAAGATGTAAAAGAAGACGCCAAGAAGAAGATGAGAGAGGCCACGGAGCCAATCGAGAAACTGCGATATGCCTGTCTGCTCAGAGGAACGGCGGGCATTAAGAATTTCGGACGGTTAGCCAACTTTTAAGGTCGATTCATACTTGCAGCCGTATGTCCGTATCGCCGGCATTATGAAATAATCACGCCATGATCTTATACACTAATAGTGAAGTGACTCTTTCGTAATTTTAGCGGATTAACGGACATAAAATTTCTAGCGACCATTGAATGGTCTCAGCTTCAAAAAATAAGGTAGTCAAAATTTCATGTATGTATTAGAAATTTGCGTCGTGCAAACAACAATTCCTAGCTCAACAAATAAAACACAAAACATTGCGTTAGATCTAACAAAATGAAAGTTTCACACTGAGTCTGCTGCACAAGTTTTGATTGAGTTCTTAACAAGTAAAATAATTTTTGGTTAAAAATCGAACCTCAATACAGTAAACGCAACCATTTTTCAAATGGACTCCCCCTTAGTATTTTTGTTTTAGGATGTTTCACATAGTGGACGACGATGGGAATCGCAGAGTGGATCTGGACGAATTCATCAAAGGCGTGCACGACTATCAGGCGGAGATTAGCCCAGAGGATGTCAAGAAGCTGTTCGAGAAAATGGACACCGACGGGTCGGGCAGCATCGACTTCAATGAACTACTCATTGCCCTGAGAGTGAGTGGAGGGGGCATATTGGTGGAAGAATGAATGAATGAATGAATGAATGAATGAATAAGAGAATGAATACTAAGGAATGCACGGTGTTCAATGATCAAGAGAAACAATGCCTATTTTATTTCTTCTGTGCATTAATAACATAGGTAGGTAATAGGTAAATACCGTATTTTCTCGCATAAAGCCCGTCTTGAATAGAATCCCATTTGAATGTTCACGAAAAAATAGAAGCCATTGGGCTCTATTCGAGGAAATACGGTACATCTAATTTGTACCTAGTTGAGTGAATATAGACTTTGGTTTCTGGCCTTAGCGAGTTCCTTTTTCTATGAAATTTTCAGATCTTTGACTTGGTTTTATCAACCACCTTCAACAGTAATTTTTGATAGTAGATTTTTCTTTTTCCTAAAAACAGTACTAATTTTTAGCCGCCCATGTCCAAAGGCCGAGTGGATATAATCCAGAAGGCCTTCAAGAAAATGGACAAATCTGGAGACGGGGTCATCACAACTGAAGACATGAAAGGTCAGCGAAATGGCCCAGGTTTAATTAACAAATGGAAATAAAAGATATCCACTATTAATAAAATGTAGGTACGGTTACATTTGGAGCCGGCGCATGTGACGTCATTATTTCTTCATTTTGTCGGCTGAACGGACATACGGCTGTAAGTATGATTCGACCTTAAACGACAAAAGTAAAATAACAGAATATGAATCAGAATACCTATCATAACTGAATAAACTTTTTCGATAAAGTTATTTGCTGGTTTTTTTGAAATATACCAAAGCAATTTTAGTCTACAAAAATACCATCATAATTTCAGGTGTCTATAACGTATCTCGCCATCCAAAATATCTCAGTGGAGAAAAAACACAAGAACAGATTTTCAAAGATTTCCTGATGACATTTGAAGGCTCCAAAAATCCAGATGGAAAGGTAAAAATTAATTTTGAAACTGGATTAGGGGCTAGGGTCTTTTCCAAAAGCGGATTAAGCGGATTATATTAAGACTAGTTAACAGAACCGTGAATGAATTAAAGTAGCTTGTTGACAATTCACACAATGGGGTCACACCCTAGCGGATAGGTAATACCCGGATTAGCTTGGAGTGGCCGCTCGATTTCTAGACTGAATTTAACGGACTATTTAGTCCAAATTTAGTGCCATAATTTTCAGACAAAACTAGTCTAAATCAAGTCAGATGTCGTAATATTTTAGTCAGAACATCTACCACTTTATTTGCGTATCCCAAACCACCGCATTCCGAGTTTCAATCAGACAAAATCAGTGTGCGAACTTTTTGGTGAAGACTAAAGAGTGCCTGTTTAAAGTGGCTGGCTTTAGAGTGGCTGTTTAAATCAGGATTTCTCTCTGGCGGGTTTATTCATCTTACAGCCGTTACAGTCTAAGTCGGTAAAAAAATCTAGCCACCTGTAATGGATGATTATTGTAGCTGCCTGCGTGAAAGTTTCGTAATTTTGCCATCTGAGTGGACAAACGGCTGTAAGTATGAATCGACCCGAAGTCCAACTAACATTTATTTTAGGTGACAGCGGAGGAGTTCCTGAACTACTACGCGGGCGTGAGTGCGTCAATCGACTCTGACGCCTACTTCGACCTCATGATGCGAAATGCCTGGAAGCTGTGAAGGCGCCACACCACATAAACTTTCAGTGTAGTTTGTGTGAATGTGGGAGTTGGGACAAACTGTGGTAGGTATATATAAGCACTGGAAATAGAAGTGTTGTCTCAATAGTCAACCTAAAAAATGGAAGTCAGTAAAGAAATAGTCAAATAAACGTTCTGAAAAAAGGTTAGGGTTGTTTTGACGCGACGTATTTTCAATTGATTTGATTTGATGTGGCCACCCTCAAAAACCAATTGATTTGATTTGGCCCTTTCAAAAATCAATTGCTTTGATTTGCTTTGATGCATACTGCATTAAAACTAATTTTGATTTGATGCAGTTTCCACATCAAAACAACCCTAAAAAAGGTACTCTTTCGCTTAATTCTTAGTTTTAATTTAAAGAACAGAATGGTTGAGTTGGAAATAGTTTAGCGGCCGGCGACCGGCCGGCCGGCCGAAAATTCTGGCCGGTCACAAACACTAGTGGTCTCAAAAACCAATTGATTTGATTTGATTCGGCCTTTCAAAAATAAATTGATTTGATTTTATGCATCAAAAAGCAAAACTGCATCAAAACAAGTTTAATGCGACGTACCTATTTTCAACTGATTTGATTCGGCCCTTTAAAAAATCAAGTGATTTGATTTGATGCATCAAAAATGAAAACTGCATTAAAACTAGTTTTGATTTGATGCAGTGTCCACTTTCCACATCAAAACAACCCTGGGGCAGAAGTACTATCGTGCAAGAATGTGTAATTGTTGGCGTAACCAAATTGTGCAATCGATACTTGCAGCTGTATGTCCGTTCAGCCGACAAAAAAGTTGAGCTACCAATTGTTTTATGGTTTTCATTATTGTTTTTTTGATTGCACATAGGAATGGTACGGTTTAATGAATCGATCGAGTCAAAGGCAGCTCAGTTGTGCCAATTTGAAATAAAAAAACTGGAAGAACTTAGAATTTAAAATTTTTCAAACGTTAACTTTGAAAATTGAAGTTGTGACTGTGAACTTATCAATTCAAATAACTAACTGGATTAGAATCGACTAATTTTTTGCAAAGTTATTGAAAAAATTTTTTTACTTGGTTTTTGTGCTTTTTTGGTCGCTATTAATTGTCTACATATGTACGCTATTTAATGAAGTACAGTTTGATCCGTTATGTTATCGCTTTGCAATAAAATCACGTAAAATGCTGTTACCAAGTCTGCAAAAACCATTACAATTGCATCGGTTACAATAGTGAAAATGAAGTACATAGTGAAATCGTGAATCTCTTTTACGTTATTCACAGCACCACTTAGGGTCAATTTATCCATCCGCACTGATACAAAAGGACGTCCGGACAAACCGAACAGCAGCAGTTCATTTCATACTTTCGTCCGTTCAGCCATATTAAACGGCACAATTTCACTTTGTCCATAATTCCGGTTAAGTTAAATTCAGTTAAACTCGGCCGAAATTCTAAGGCAATGAATAAGGAAGGCTCAAAAGTATGAATCGCACCTTTGCCCGTAGGTTTTCCCTACAACGTATGGACTGAAAAAACGGACAAATTGGGCTTTGTCCTCGTGCCTTACTGAAGTATGAATTGACTCCTATAGATGCAATGACTGGTCAATCTAAGACGTTTAAGAACTACATTGAAAAGCTTTCAAGTTGTAACTAAAGGTCTAATGAGTATATTGATTACTGCCAACTTGAGTATACTAAAACGAACAACACAAAGTTACGCTTTAATAATAAAATCTGCAACATAGGAAAAGGCTATTCAAAGACCATAATACTTGCGTCTGATAAAATTCTATCAACTCAAAGCATATCACAGAACAATACAAACAACCACAAGCCAAAAATAATCCACAACAATACCGCTTTAGTATCTGATACAATTTTTACATATTGATTTAGTACTCAATTAAACTTCATCATACAAAAACACGAAACAATGGTCACACACATAACCGCACCATACGTTCTACATAATTGTTAAACTCTGTTTACTAAAAATAGCATTGTAAAGCATATTTGTTACCTTTTTGTTCATGCAAATGCTTACAGAAATATGACAGTATAAAATTTTTGATGTATGTATGACGTGAAATGTCGAAATGTGTCCAAATAAAATCAAAAAACAAATGCACCAAATGAGTAGAAATATATAAATGATATGTACATTTTGGCACCATGAATTAGACAAATATATATTTAATGTTAAGTAGATAAAATATATAAACTACATATACAATACACGTGTACACTATACAATATACGTGCACACGGAGTATCGTCGGGTCGTTCCTATTTAAAGGGGGGCGTTTCAAAACTTTTCAAACTATGAATTAAAAAACAGACCCAGATGTCAAATGGGGGGTGGGGGGCTGTCTAGAATTTTTGGGGTCTTAGCATTTCGATAAACATGACTATAATAATATGGGGTTGTTTGACATTATCCCTTTCTAAGCTCGGTTCATACTTGTCCTTAGGACACAGGGACAATGACTAGAATAAATTTTGGTAAGCTGCAGTGAGATATTAGCCCAAGAGGCTAACTAATTGTTTTTTCATGCGAACTAATCTCAAGTTTGTAACCATCTAAAGACCTTCCATGTACACATGTATCCATATGAAAACACTGAATTGGAAAATATCAGTGGTCAGAAAAGGTATAAACCGTAATAATGTTCTGTTCATTATGGCATATTCGACAGGATTCAAGCTTTGAAGAGCGGTGATTCATTACTAATGCAGATATACTATATGCATATACCATTCCATATTCATTTAGAAAACTTTTCCCAATTTTCGGAAAAATCATTCAGTAGGCCTTAAGTTTCAATTTTTACGCTCTTTGTACGATATGAAGATTTACACACGCACGAACCTTGAAAAATGCATAATATCGTAACTTTTCGTTTTCATTTATATACATGAAAAAGATTTAGCAGCGATTAAAACAGCTTTGTAATACTACATATAGTTACTTACTGTAGTAGCACCCGTTCAAATTTCAGATTACAACCGATTAAAAGCAAATATGTGCTTAATCAAGCATTTTCTATTTTAAAACGCCATTTTTTCAAAGAAAATAAAGTCAAGGCGAATTTATGAATTACTCATGCGCATGCACTGTAATACATGGCAGGAGTACATACAGAAAATAAAAAAGCGCACTTTCGACTTTGTGTATACTGTATACTCTCTAGACATACACGCGTATGCCTGTGTGACAATACCAAAATGCTTTAAAAGAAATGATTTCGAGTGCAGAATATACAATAATGTTGACAAAATGTCGTCAAGGAAAATCTACTTTCACTAGCATCTTACGAGTGCGCATTTTTTTATCTAAATTGATTTTATGCCAACTTCCTTTCTAAACAGTCCAAAACACATTGAAGACGTCTGTCTGTATATATATTTTGAAATTTAAGTGTGAAAAAAAATATGAAAAACATTCCGACAAAAAAAGTAATGACACATTTATAATAGGCGGACAAGGTATGCTACAAAAAATAACAAATATATACGCACAACAACGGGAAGATAACGCATTAGAACATTTTAGCATGAAAAATAAAAACCTGCACATAGACTATTGACACATCAAAAAAACATAGCAAAGTAAATATGACAAATTTTTCCCACGCGACGGTCCCCAAAGCCAACAAGCAGCTTAGCTGTCCGGACAAATTCTCGGAGACAAAAATTATCAGAATTACAATTTGTTAAGTCAAAACCAAAAAGTCAACTTTAATCCAATTTCTGCTAGAGCAGGTTCAGGAAAACAAAAATGTCAGGCTGAGAAAACTTAATTTAGACGGAACACAAATGTGACCTGAACAAAATGTGGGAAAAAGCAAGTATGGTGACGCTCTGTGTTTTACAAACAATTCCTGTACGTAGGCGATACGTTAATGTGCGTTTTCATCCAAAAAGGGGACTTACAGGATTAAAAATTAGAAACTTTACTTGAATTTTTACACGTCATTATCATAAATATACAAAAAGGGTCTCAATAAATTACAATGGTGAGATGGCTTGACGTCTTTTTTGAAATAGTAGTGGTGTTCTGCCGACGCCTGGGGGACTAAAAGAACATAAGAAAATTTGGCTCACCCCAGTTTTCAACATAACATTCAAGTGCATAAGAAACCCATACAATGTGTAACTGAGTCAAACTGTAACTCAAAATTTGTGAGTCAACTGAGTCAACTGAGTCAAGATATCACTATCCGAATTTTGAGATTTCTTCCCTCTGATCGATCAAAAATACGCTGATCTTTGTAGAATTTTCAAAAAAACAAAATTTTTCGTCAACGTTTCTGGACACTACTCCGTGATCCTGCTCTTGATGTTTTTAGGGACTGTCTCTCACTGCTGTTACCCTTAGCCCACTGCTCACCTTTAGGATAATGGATATAAGCCTAAGCGAGCGCACGCAGTGTTCAATACCTGTGTTTAACAGTGTTTAATTAAAATAAATGGACGAGTCATGTTTTCAGTCTTAAAACTAATCCCCACTAATTCTGGTCATTGATCCCATCTAGTCCGACCTAGTGCCACAGATATAACAGTTCTATACTCATCACAATTACCATAAAATTACACAAATTTCCCAACATGCATAATCAAAACGAACAAAATCAGGATAAAAGATATAATTATATACGTATCTGATTCAAAAACCCAGAGCATCATTAACTGCCTTGGCCCAGCTCAGGTACTCCGTTGCGGGCAATGAGCATCTGCAGGGTGGGAAACTTTTTGATATAGTGGATGGCTTTCTCGTGAGTCACCATGGTAAAATCATAACCGTTCACCTGCAAATAAAAAAAAACAATTTTACTGTAAAAATGTATTTAATTAGGTTGACTATTAAAAAAGTATTTTTCATTTCCCTAAAATGCAGATAGAATGCTAGAATGACTGATAGATGACAGTGTTTTTGAAAAAAACGATTCGGTAGCAAATCATACAATTAGCAATGACAGGTGCCAGGGAACCGAAAACTAGGCGAAATTAAATTTGAAATGATAAAAAAATGATTTTATTGCTTTGTAATGAAAGACTAACAATATTAACAAACAACTAAAAATATTGTATATATATGTTAACAGTATATACCAAATTCAGAAACACGCCATTATGTTCATATAACAGGGTCAAATTGCCGGAGACACATATACGTCTCGCTGAAGAAACAATTAGAGTAGAGTTCATTTCTGGTTTAAAATTGCGGTCGGAGTTTCAACGACTGGTATAATTGAGATCCGTGACTGATGCAGGAAATAATTGCAACGAAATTACCAAATCAACTACACATAAACTGCATGAGAAATTTTTTATTCAGTTTAAGTAATAAATATATTAATTGAAAAACCTCAAGCTCGATACAGACGGTAAAAATATATAACGTTTTACTAAATATTCTAGGGTTGGGCGCTGTACCAATTACAATAGATACAACAAAAATTTTGGAATTCTCAAAGTGGGTGATCGGAAGATCTTTGTACCTGTATGACAGTTGTGACGGTTGCACATTTTCAGATTTGCCTCATTTGCGTTTAGATTAGTCTTTAGGTTAGGGCCTATTCAGAGGAGGGCGCATTTTGCTCCATGACGTACGCCATAGCGCACGTCATGGAGCATGAGCGGGCTCACACGCACACTGTCTGCTGCATTGTGGCGAAATAATGCAGCAGGCTGTGGAATATTCTCATAAAAGAATGCGCCAGCTCATACGCCTCGTGTGAATAGGCAATTCGATATATTCTTCTTTTTCTTTTCTGATCACCCACTTTAAGATCCCCAAAATTTTGTGATACATTTTTTATAATTTGAAAAGTATTCACTCGGTCCTTATCCAAAATTGGATTTAACGGATTAGATTTAAATTAATTTTGCTAACAGCGCAGCACAAAATGAAAATAGTCGGCTGAAATTTTGCCCCACATGGCTCACATACAGTACCTCGGTGTGTGCCAAGTTTCAATAAATTACGTTTAACTGACGCTGCGTTATTGACGAAATAAAGTTAAATCTAATCCGATAAATCCAATTCTGGATAAGACCCTAAGAAGGAAGTATCATTTAGAAAATAGACTCCCTCTTATGGTAGATTTTTGCCTTACACAATTCGTGTACCGCGTTTCTTCTGCAAAAGTGAGGTTTTCGCTCTAGTATCGCATAATGGTCGAAAATGACTCTCCTCAAGACGGGGGAAATTACCCCCAGTTTCCGTACCTGAAGAATTTTATCGTGCATCTGAAGGCCTGCTTTGGCGGCTGGACCGTCCTCGTCTACGTGCGTCACGTAGATGCCCTAAAGCAAGAGAAGTAAAAATTAGAAAAATAAAATTTACATATTTTACATTACTTCAATGGCAAAAACTAAAAAAGCAAATAAAAATAAATATCAGTATCAAGTGCGTCAGTTCGACTATTCGAGTAAAGTATTATACAAAGTGTGCATGCATGATTTATGTCAACCGAACCATTCTATATTAGCTGTTTCATAAATTTATGCAAAAAACTAAGTAAGATGCTCAAAGGTGTACCCAGAAATTTGCATAAAATGTATCTACCAAAAAGTCAGCTACAATGGCTGCGGGGGCCTGGAGGCGGCAGTGACAAGTTGTTTTTTAGAACTTTGAAATAACATTGAAATAGTGAATTTAAGCTAAAGTTTGTCGAGAAACCAAAGTGATTGCGGGGGTTATTGTGGCAGCACTCAGAAGTCAGAGCTGTTTTACAATTTTATGCACATAGAAAAAGAAACTTCTGCAACAGTTATGGGAACCTTGCGTTGCAAAATTTCTTTCCAGTGCGGCAACTAAAACCAAAGCACCGCATGGTATTAAAGCGTATTAAATATATATAAAAGTTTTAATAAAAGATAATAACAAGAAACACAGTTAGCTACTAAGTTGCAGGTGTCAGGGGGCGGGAGCCCCCAGAAAAAATTGAGAAGGCCAAATATGGTTAATCGCAAACGTATCGGAAATTTTTTCCGTCTGACCGGTTCGAATATCACATTAAACAGTGTAAATGCAGCATACTGTACTCATGTACAGATGCGAGGTTTCGATCAAACAAGCCCAATTTGCGGCAAACACATTCTATAAGCATTCTGTTTTGTTATTTTTTCTGTTTTGTTATTTTTTCGTCCTACTATGGAATTTATTTTTTTTGGCTGTCTTATTCTGCTTGTTTGAAATCTTTTTATTGTGTTATGTAGTTTTTGCCCCGTCTGTGAAAATGTTTACTGCCTTCTATTTTTGGAGCGAGATAAAGTAGTAGTAGTAGTAGTAGTAGTAGTAGTAGCAATATTAAGTATATAATGAGCATAGCATAGAATTAACTGAAAAAATACATTATACACGACCCGGCAATAATTTCATCTATAGACCCCCTTCTGAACAAAGGCTTACGGTATCTGGATATCCAAAGGGTGACTTGGATGGGTCTTGGTCAATGCCCCCTCCGATCCTGAGTCCACAACGCAGCTGTTCCTGACCATCCGCCCCAATCACACGCTCTTTCTTTAATTCTATCGGGAGCTGCAATAAAATATATAGATACATATATACGTATTTGAAGTGTATATAATCTGCTTTCAATAATTTGATAAGATGTTTATGATAATTATATGTATAAAAACCAGTCATAAAACATCCAATTCAAGACTTGACACACTTGGGATTTGAAACATGAAACTACATTTTTGACTGACCTGAAATAAACGAACTAGGGGGTATAAAAATGTGAAGAAAACTATAGCGAATTAGAGAACTAATATGAAAATATATTTGACCATCATGTCTTTGGTCAAAACTCAAAATTATAAAAACATAGCTCACAGAGAGGCACTGATGTGGATCGCCAGGATTGACAGAATCTGCGGGCATTTTTACAATTTAAGTCTAAAGTGTTAAATTTAAGCACAAATTATAGTCGTCATTGTATTATTATAGTCAGAGGGGGTAAAAAAATACGATCGGAAACATGGGGTAAAAAAAATACACCCCCTCCAAGAAAAACCCCAACAGGTACATGCTTGTTAAATACATATATACAAAGGAAGCACTACTACTACATTACATAAACATATTATCTAGTCATAATCTGTGTTCAGCTTACAATATGAAGCTGACAAAATCATGCACCAAAACATGGCTCATTTTAGAAGGGTCAACAAAATTTTGACAAGCTTCTCTTGTCACGAAGTCTAGTTGTTTTTCGGCACCAACTGCGCATATGGCCTAGTCAGCTACCCTTCTTTCAAACAGTGAATGGTTCTTCTCTATTGGTACTGGTTGGCGCGTACGGGTTACGGCCCACGGGAGCCATATTTTTTTACCCCCCCCCATTTTTGGTCGATTTGTGGGGAAAAATACGGGTACTTTTTGCTTTCATGTCGTGTTTTCAAACCAAAACAACTTCCTTTGCGGAAAAACGACAGCACAGGAAGGTGCTACGGCTGCCAAGTGTACTACGACCACCGGCGACGGCTAACAGAGCGGTTCCAGCTACACAAGGGTGTTCAAATGATGAGCCCAGCTACATAAATACACACACAGACGCACATATGCCTAGGTTTTGCGAAGCTCTGACGATGATATTGGTTATTCACTCTTTAAAATACATAATCTTGGAACAATTTGTGGTAAAACACGATTTGAATATTGACAGCAATAAAGGAAATTTTAACTTTTAAATTTAAGGTGGCGCTCCTGAAATGTGGGTTTTGGCCATTATTTTGAAAATGCGCAAAAATAAACATGCATCGCAAGAACAAAAGTTGTTCAGAAGTGAATTTCTTTTAATTTTATACCCATATTGCATGAAAAAATTTTCAAAATTTTTGAGCTTTTTTGTAGATTTTCACAAAAATGGCTATTTTCGGTTCGTCACCTTTTGCCGACGAAGCGATTTGACGTTGACAAATTGTCAATCATGATTTTTAGCTTCAGGGCACTCTAATAGACTTCCGCATGCAATAAACACAAAAATTTTGCTTCGTCACTTTCCGGCCACCGTTCGTCACTTTTCGCGAACGACGAAGCTCGTCGTACGCCGACGAAGAGGGAACTTTTTTTTGCACAGTACTGTAAGCCAGTGTATTTACACGTAAGTGATGGTTTTTGAAGATTGAAAAACACTAGTAGCTGTGTTTTACTTGCACATACTTTAAAACTTTTTGTCTGCTATGGAGTGTGGTGTATTTTTCTTGTAAAATAAATCTGTATTTTCTGCATGATGCGTGTGAATACAAACACAAATTTTCGGCTTGCGATTTTAAAAAATTGGCTCAAGGAGAAAACGTAAAATTTGGCACATTAAGGGGGCGCTCCGGGAATCGGGGGTTACATCAAAAATTGGCAAAACAGTTGGCAAATGTCAAACTTTACTATACATATATGTAGTATAACACAAAAAAACACTGAAGGCAAAATTTCAAATCACGTTATCATGCCACGTGGCTCCCAGAGCACCAAACGTGAGTGAATTTTCGGCAAACGATAACTCTGCTTATACTTTGCGTATAGTCACACTTTATATACCAAAATGTAGCTTATGTGTTTCTCTAGTTGAACATTATTTTGGTTTTTAACATTTATGTCGGATTTGGATAAAATGTCATTATGTGTTTTCAAAGTCGAACTCTGAGCAACAAAATTCATATAAAAAATTCTAAGCTTTATTTTAAAAAATTAAGAAAATGTTCAACTGCGCAGAGCCTAAGCCTATAATTTTGCAAAATTTTGTAGAAAAAAATCTGACCAGCATTTCATAATCGAATGCCGAAAAATTGGTTTTGTAATCACATAGCCTATATTTGAGTCTGCTGCTTCTGAAAATGGTTTCTTGTGCAATTTTTTTGCACATAACGCAATAAAATTGGTTTAATTTTTCATTACGACTAATAAAATTTACGTATCATCTGTTTGGAAAACCTCAAAAAGAGTTGATGCACTGGCTTACTTGCTGAATTTGTGTAAAAGTCGAATAAAATCAGTAAATTGTCCAATTTTTTGCTATGGAGATATGCACGTCAAAACATCAGAAATAGTATTTTAGGCAACTTTCCTTCAAGAATGATTGGTCATTTTGGCTGTTTTTAAAAAATACGGCCCAAATCCTTGATTCTCGGAGCGCCCCCTTAAGGGGGTAGTGTCGCGAAAGCAGTTTTGCTCATAGGTTGTGAAAAAAGACCTTTTTGCTTTGACATAGTTCGTTGACTGAAAAACTCGTAAAATGCTATGTGGTGTCAAATAATCTCTGCCAGACACTAGACTACCAATATCTACAAGTATTTTGAGCTAATCACCATTTGTAAGCCAGACAACACACAATAGAGACATAAAAGTTAAAAAAATCAAGCCAGATATCAGATTGGCCAGCTTGTGAAGTACGTATAATGGTTTGACGCACAATTTTTTGCCACAAATAAGAAAAATAAAAAATGAAGGTTCGTTTTTCTTTTGATTTTAAAATAAGCGTCTAAATTTTTCACAATTTATCATTATTGCTGTGAGTACTTCGCAGTTTACGCACAGTTTCACAGTTCAAACATGTATTACTCCGCAACCACTCAAGCAATTCGCACTAAATTGTGTGTGCATAAACTAGAGCATATGTGCTTTTAGACTGTTTAAAAAATTAAACAAAAAGGTTTATAATTGTGACGAAATTATCGAATGTGAATTGTTTTTCAAAGCGTCATTTTTCCGACTTTGCGACTTAACTGCTAGCTGTATGCTGCATTAATTTTGCTGAAATTTGGCGAAAATACTTATTTTCAGAATTATAAAGAACAAATAAACACGTATTTTCAGAATATTACGTATTATTTATACCAAACAAACACGAATTTTCAGAATATATAAAGAACAGTGTCCTATCTTATACTGAAAAAGTTTTACAGTCACGCAAAATCGACTGCTTTCGCGACACTACCCCCTTAAGGGGGTAGTGTCGCGAAAGCAGTCGATTTTGCGCGACTATAAAACTTTTTCAGTAAATAATAGGTCATTGTTCTTTGTATATTCTAAAAATATGGTTCAAGGCAAATATTTTTGCCAAGTTGCAGCAAAATTGCTGCAGCATACAGTTAGCAGTTAAGTCGCAAAGTCGGAAAAATGACGTTTTGAAAATCTATTCACATTCGATAATTTCGTCACAATTAAAATATTTTTTGTTTAGATTCTTTACACGAAGTAAAAGCACATATGCTCTAGTTTATGCACACAAAATTTAGTGCAAATTGCTTGAGTGGTCCTGGAGTAATGCCTACTGCAAGCCATCAAAGTTGACCCCAAAATTCACGTGGTGTCACTTTATGAAAATTTTTCAAAAATCAGATTTTACTGAAATTGCACGCAGAGTTGCGTAATCGCCATAGCTGTGCTACACAGTCGTTTTCTACTGATTTTCACATGGTTTAATTCAGAAAACTAGCATTTTAATAGGTTTAGAATGTAAACTGTCAAGGGGTAATGTGCATAGTAGGCACTAAAAATCACTGTGTCATAATAAGGCGTTAAAACGCATTGCTTCTTGTTTGAAACATCTACATAATTACATCATTTTGGGCAGTTTACGGCAAAATTTTGCGAAAAATGAGGGTTAAAAAAATTTTTGAAACAAAACAGGTTTCGTTGTTCGCCAAAATTCCGGGGTTGTTAGTAATTTCTCATCATATGGGCACCCAACAAGCCCAGTTTTGTGTTTGTGTATCACGTTTTTGCATTGAATTACCTAACTCAAAAAATTGGGTTTTTTCCCCGACGTTGGTTTTTTTCCCATGAAGTTGAGCGCCCGTGGCTCAGCTGTGGTTCAGTGTGGCACTCAACATTTTAGCCTAATTTGTAGCCCTATAGATAGCCTGCGTGGGAGTTGAACAGATTTCGATAACTTTGTTTAGATGAGGAGTACCGATGGTTCAAAGCTGGCCAAATTTTTCAAGCTTCGTAGGTGAAAACAGTCCTTGTAAAAATGATTCCTTTATTCCTCGTAAAAAATGTAAACATGATTAGAACCAGTTCTAAACTCGATTATGGAGTTGTTTGGTGTTTTATTGCACACAAAAAATGGTACCAATCGGACAACCCTAAGCCCAGAAACTGGGGTGGTTTTTTTTCCGACAAACGGGGTGGGTTTTTTCCAGATTGGCTATACACACAACAAAATGCAATCGGCAAACCACAAGAAATGAGAGCCATAAGGTATATATTCATAAATTTAGTGAGAATACAGCAAAAACTTAAAAGGAGGACGACAGGAGGGTAAAGAAAGTGAGAAATTAGTGTTAAAAGAGTGAGAATTTGTTCAGCGCAGTCTAGCTGTAGTGAGAAAGCAGTGATAAAAGAGTGAGAAAATAGTGTGAAAAGAGTGAGAAAACAGTGTGAAAAGAGTGAGAAATGAGTGTGAATTTGTTCAGCGCTGTCTAGCGGGAGTGAGAGAATAGTGATAAAAGAGTACAAATGGAGTGAAAATAGAGTCCGAAAAGTGTGAGAATTTGCTTCTGGCTAAATTTCTCACTGGTTTCTGATGCGTGCGAAAAGAGTGAGAAAAAGTCAGAATTTAGTGATAAAAAGTATGAACCGGGTGAGAAACGAATGCGAAACGAGTGCAACTTTGCTCTCCGAATCGAGTGAGAAATTTTTCTCACTCTTTTTGCACCCTTTTTGGATGCGCCTTTTTTTTCCTGTGTGAACGTGAAGGTAACAGTGGCGTATCCAGGATTTCGCAAAAGGGGGGGAAGGGGGGGTGCGGAGCAGTGGCGTATTTAGGGGGGGCTGGGTCTGCTGCAGCCCTCCCTTTGGAAATCCTGGATACGCCACTGGTGCGGAGCAACCGTGAGCCACCTTTTACCTCGGGGGGGAGGTGCGGAGCAATGTGAGCCACCATCTTAAGGAGTGAGCCACCGCCGCTCAAAGGGGGGGCTGCGACCCTCTAAGAGGGGTGCTCAAACCGAAAAGGGGGGGCTGCAGCACACCCAGCCCCCCCCTAAATACGCCACTGGAAGGTAAAGTTAAGGGGCGCTCCGGGAATCAAGGATTTGGGCCGTATTTTTAAAAAAACTGCCAAAATAATCTATTATTCTTGAAAAAAAAGTTGCCCAAAATACTATTTCTGATGTTTTGACGCGCATATAATATCTCCATAGCAAAAAAATTTGGAAAAAATTGGACAATACTGATTTTATTCGACTTTTACACAAATTCAGCAAGTAAGCCAGTGCATCAACGCTTTTTGAGGTTTTCCAAACAGATGATGCGTAAATTTTATTAGTCGTAATGAAAAATTAAAACAATTTTATTGCGTTCTGTGCAAAAAAATCGCACAAGAAACCATTTTCAGAAGCAGCAGACTCAAATATAGGCTGTGTGAATACAAAACCAATTTTTCGGCATTCGATTATAAAATGCTGGTCAGATATTTTTCTACAAAGTTTTGCAAAATTATAGGCTTAGGCTCTGCGCAGTTGAACAATTTTTTGGTTTTTTAGAATAAAGCTTGGAAATTTTTTTATATGAATTTTATTGCTCAGAGTCCGACTTCGAAAACACATAATGACATTTTTGATCCAAATCCGACATAAATGTTAAAAACCAAAATAATGTTCAACTAGAGAAGCACATAAGCTACATTTTGGTATATAAAGTGTGACTATACGCAAAGTAGATATAAGCAGAGTTATCGTTTGTTGAAAATTCACTCACGTTTGGTGCTCTGGGAGTCACGTGACATGATCACGTGATTTGAAATTTTGCCTCCAGTGTTCTTTTGTGCCATACTACCTATATGTATAGTAAAGTTTGACATTTGCCAACTTTTTTGCCAATTTTTGATGTAACCCCGATTCCCGGAGCACCCCCTTAATTCTGTGGGTAAAGGTAAACTTAAAATTGAAAACAAGGTCAACGTCGAGTCTTGAGGTTAAAAATTTGCACAATACATTATCTTTAGCTGCGAAACAAGATAAAGTACTTTTTCGGGTCGAATATTAAAGGTATTTTTGGCTATCACGTTGGTTTTAGTCATTGTCTGAGAATACGACCAAGAGTACATAATAGCGTCTCACTGTATAGAAGAAGAGTGAGACACTCCTCTTCCTGCCTGCCTGTGTTCTAGCACAGGCAGATGCGCTGGTCGTTTTCAGGCTACATGTTGACATTCTATGCCACATGTGACTGGCCAATCAGCGCGCAGTTTCCCTGCGTAACACACTTTAGTATATAATCGCTGATGCGTTGATAAGCATTAAGATAGGGATAAAAGGTTAATAACTCATTATTCATTTATAGTCTGCTTGCAAAAACATTGAAAAAGGTTTGCAAATATCTTTGGGGATATTTTGGCAAACTTTCAGCGAAATTGTTTGAGAAACTTTTGAGATATAAACTTTTCTCAATTTCTTAAAAATTTGTCAATCAATTAAGGGGGTAGTGTCGCGAAAGCAGTAGATTTTGCGCGACTATAAAACTTTTTCAGTAAAAGATAGGTCATTGTTCTTTATATATTTTAAAAATATGTTTCGACTTCGAAAACACATAATGACATTTTTGATCCAAATCCGACATAAATGTTAAAAACCAAAATAATGTTCAACTAGAGAAGCACATAAGCTACATTTTGGTATATAAAGTGTGACTATACGCAAAGTAGATATAAGCAGAGTTATCGTTTGTTGAAAATTCACTCACGTTTGGTGCTCTGGGAGTCACGTGACATGATCACGTGATTTGAAATTTTGCCTCCAGTGTTCTTTTGTGCCATACTACCTATATGTATAGTAAAGTTTGACATTTGCTAACTTTTTTGCCAATTTTTGATGTAACCCCGATTCCCGGAGCACCCCCTTAATTCTGTGGGTAAAGGTAAACTTAAAATTGAAAACAAGGTCAACGTCGAGTCTTGAGGTTAAAAATTTGCACAATACATTAACTTTAGCTGCGAAACAAGATAAAGTACTTTTCCGGGTCGAATATTAAAGGTATTTTTGGCTATCACGTTGGTTTTAGTCATTGTCTGAGAATACGACCAAGAGTACATAATAGCGTCTCACTGTATAGAAGAAGAGTGAGACACTCCTCTTCCTGCCTGCCTGTGTTCTAGCACAGGCAGATGCGCTGGTCGTTTTCAGGCTACATGTTGACATTCTATGCCACATGTGACTGGCCAATCAGCGCGTAGTTTCCCTGCGTAACACACTTTAGTATATAATCGCTGATGCGTTGATAAGCATTAAGATAGGGATAAAAGGTTAATAACTCATTATTCATTTATAGTCTGCTTGCAAAAACATTGAAAAAGGTTTGCAAATACCTTTGGGGATATTTTGGCAAACTTTCAGCGAAATTGTTTGAGAAACTTTTGAGATATAAACTTTTCTCAATTTCTTAAAAATTTGTCAATCAATTAAGGGGGTAGTGTCGCGAAAGCAGTCGATTTTGCGCGACTATAAAACTTTTTCAGTAAAAGATAGGTCATTGGTCTTTATATATTTTAAAAATATGTTTCAAGGCAAATATTTTTGCCAAGTTTCAGCAAAATTGATGCAGCATACAGTTGGCAGTGAAGTCGCAAAGTCGGAAAAATGACGATTTGAAAACCTATTCACATTCGATAATTTCGTCACATTTAAAAAACTTTTTGTTTAGATTTTTTACACAAAGTAAAAGCACATATGCTCTAATTTATGCACACGAAATTTAGTGCAAATTGCTTGAGTGGTTGTGGAGTAATGCATGTTTCAACTGCGAAACTTTGCGTAACCTATAAAGTACTCACAGCAATAATGATAATTTGTAAAAAATTTAGACATTAATTTTGAAATCAAAAGAAAAACGAACCTGCATTTTTCATTTTTCTTATTTGTGGCAAAAAATTGTGCGTCAAAACGTTACATGTACTTCAGAAGCTGGCCAATCTGATATCTGGCTTTGTTTTTTTAACTTTTATGTCTCTATTGTGTGATGTCTGGCTCACAATGGTGATTGGTTAAAAATATGTTTCATATTGGTAGTCTAGTGTCTGCAGGCGCGGATCCAGAAATTTTCAAAGGGGGGGGGGGGCCCTACCTCGTGTGACGACCGGGGGGGGGGGGGGGGGTAGCGAAACGATCAATCTCATGTAAACATTTTTGAGGCCATTATTTTAGCGCGCTGAAAAATGCGGGAAGTTACCTGGATGTTCCCGATCGCGGGGGCCTGGGGGCGGTAGCCCCCAGAAGCCGGATTTTTTTAGAATTTTGAAATGCAATTTGCATTGAAAATGTATATATATTTAAACTACAGTTGTCGAGAAACGAGTACATATGCGGGGGTCTGGGGGCGACAGCCCCCAGTAGAAGCTACTTTTTTAAGAATTTTGATTTTACAATTTTTTGTAATGGGTTAGATTGCATTTTGAATGCATTTTAAACACTTACAAACACCTTACAAACACAAGTTCACTAAATCAAACGGTTGCAGGGGTCTGGGGGCGGCAGCCCCCAGAAAAAGTCGACAATTTTCCCAATTTTTAGACCGATTTTGGTCAACTGGAGATGTATCAGAAATTTTTTCCGACAAAAATTAAAACAAAAGAAATGGTAACGTGATATCAGACAGTTATTACGGTCAAACTGAAGAATCACAGGAAAACCATTTGTTCAAAACTAGTCCAAAACTAGTTCAAAACGCTGACACTTTTGGACTAGTTTTGAACGTGCGCATTTTGTTCAAAAGCAGTTCAAAAACTTTTGAACTCGTTTTGAACAAATTCAGCAGCCAGCGTACGGATTTTAGACTCGTTTTGAACGTTCAAAACGGGTTCAAAATTAGTTTAAAATGTTTTAGACTATTTTTGAACGAATTTTGAACATTTTTTTCTAGCTGCTGCATTAGTGTTCTACAGCATTAGTGTATGTTTTCTTTATTGCTGCATCAGTGTTGTGTTTTCTCCATTGCTGTATAACGGTTACGTATATATATTCAAGGTCTAAATATGTATGCTATTTATTGTACCCTACTATTATTATTATTTTACCACTTTATTTCAGGATAGGATGCGTGTTGAGTCGACTTTTGTATTGCGTATAATTTGTGTATATATATTATATATATATATATATATATATATATATATATATTTGTTCAACTTCGTTATAATTTCATCTTACTATAATATATACTTATTAACTTATTTCATGTTTTTAAAGGAGTTTATACAATGATGAATACTTTCTCATTCTC
Organism: Trissonchulus sp. WLG1_4; assembly: GCA_030248245.1. Taxonomy (NCBI): domain Eukaryota; kingdom Metazoa; phylum Nematoda; class Enoplea; order Enoplida; family Ironidae; genus Trissonchulus; species Trissonchulus sp. WLG1_4. Next base: position 51,103 of record JASANF010015263.1, read on the forward strand.
TGTCATTTTGTTTGATCGTTTAAACCCAGCAATGCATTTCTTATATTCTTGTATATAATAATGGTGCGTTTGTGTCAATTATATATGTGCACAAAGAATTAATGTGTCCTATCCTGCGGGGCACACAGGAGACAAAAAACTTTCCCTTTTTATTATAAAATTTCCTTCAGTAAACTTTCTTACCATGTAACACATTTGAAACAGGTATTTACAATTAACGTATGTATCTACATCATTTTATCAACTTTCCTTTATATACATTCTCATTCATTCATTCATTTCCTTAATTTAGTCCCATTTTTCAGCTCTTTAGAATAAGTATATGTATATAAGCAGCATTTCCATCATTTTTCCATTCTTTTTCCGCCTAACTGTTCCACATAGTTCTGCTACATTTTGTAACTTTTCTAAAATTTTTCAGGCAAATTTTTGCTCCAACTCTAATTTTTTACCGGTCCTGCTGACCCTCCCCCTTTCCTGCGAGACCTCGCCGCGTCGGGGGCCCGGCCACCCTCGGGGGAGGGGGGGGGAGATTTCTTCCCCCACAATTTTTAAAAAAAATAACCCCCCCCCCCCGCCCCCCCCCCCCCCCCCCCCCCCCCCCCACAAACGGCAGGCGCGCGCCCCCCCCCTTTAAAAAAAAATAGAGAAATATAAAACCCCCCCCACACAGAACCACACCCACACACTTCCTACACAACCTTCTCTTGCGCGCGTGCACCTCCCCCCCCCCCCCACCCCCCCCCCCCCCCACCACCCACACACCCCCCCCCCCCCCCCCCCCACCACACCCCCCCCCCCCCCCCCCCCAGCGCCTTCCCCCCCCCCCCCCCCCCCCCCTCTAACCCCCCTCCCCCCCAAAAATTTCTCTCCCCCCTCCCCCCCTTTTAAACCCCGCGGGGGCCCCCCGGGGGAGCCGGGGCCCGGGGCCCCCCGCCCCCCCCACCACAACCCCAGGCTCCCGGCCCCCGGGGGAGGGAAAAAAAGCAAGCAAGCAAGCAAGCAAAAGAATTTATTCAACTGAAACAAGCATCACAGTAGGCAAAAACAAAATCAGAAAGAAAAGCAAACAAACTCAGAAAAGCAAAATCAGTAAAGCAAAGCGGTAAAAAGTTACATGCTGAAACTTAAAGCAAACAAGATATGAATCAGTGAATAGGACAGGGGAAGACCAGTCTGATCAAACGACCCCCCGCCCTTTTAAGAAACCAGATAAATCTATTTCATTTAGCTTACGTTCAAACTGAGGTAATGTCGAACATGAAATAATTTCTGAGGGCAGCTTATTCCAAATTTTCGTGACACGATTACAAAACCCATATTTCATAGCATCAATTTTCGGCACCGTGGTACGAACACGTAGAGCATGGCCTCTGCCACCAAAATAAGCCGTATACACAAAAAAATCCTCAAACCTTAATTCTACATGTCCGTGCACAATTTTATACATAAAAATCAAATCGATGACAATTCGTCGGTACTCTAACGACTGAATATCCAATGCTTTCAACCGTTCAATATATGGCATACTGTATAATCCAGGCAGTCTCTTCGTAAAAGTTCTTTGCACTTTTTCTACACAATCAATGTCTTTTAGCAAATAGGGAGACCATATGTTTGAACCATATTCTAAGATAGGTCGGACAAAAGTCGTAAACATGTTGGTCATAAACTTTAAATTTCTGTTTTTGAAGTTTCGAAAAATCATACCTGATACTCGGTTAGCTTTTGCAGCAATTTTTTGACAATGTATAGAAAACTTCATATTTGACGAAAAATGTATTCCTAAATCCAGCGAAACGTCTACAGTTTTCAAGTAGATGTCACCTAGCATATACTTAAGATCTGTAGGATCTACTCGTGTTCCAAAGCACATAACCATGCACTTTTCTGTTGACAGTTTCAATTGCCATTCTATGGACCACTCGTAGATCTTTCGTAGGTCATCTTGTAGTAGGTAATTTGTAGCTTTGTTCTCAGCGGCAGAATAAACTTTGGCATCGTCTGCATAAACAGACATTTCGCTGTGTGTTACAATATCACAAATATCATTTATATAAAGAAGAAACAACAAAGGTCCTAATACTGTTCCTTGCGGCACACCACTAGTAACGGAAATTTCATCAGACGTAGTATTCTCAACTCGAACTACCTGTTTTCTGTTGAAAAGAAAATCTTCGATCCAACTATATAATTTTCCTGAAAAGCCATACTGTCCTAGTTTAAAAAGCAATTTAGGATGAGATACAGTATCAAAGGCTTTGGCGAAATCAAGGTAAATAGCATGCATACATTTTCCTTTGTTTACCTTACTTACCCAATCATGTAATGTTTTTAAAAGATTAGTGGTAGTGGACCGTTTTTTCAAAAATCCATGTTGAGAATCAGACAGCAGCTTGTGTTTTTTACAAAAAGCCATCATTTGATCACGTATAATAGATTCCAGAACTTTACAACATGTGGAAGTTAAACTAACAGGCCTATAATTTACTGGTTCTGAAGGCGAGCCTTTGCGTTTGAAAATCGGACTAACTACAGCTTTATGCCAGTCCACAGGTAACTTGGAATAGCTTAACGAATCTGTGAAAAATTTTGACAAAGGCGAGGACAAAGGTTTAGCCATTTTTTTCAATAAAATTGACGGGATCTGATCTGGACCGCTAGATATTTTTGGTGGACACTTTTTCAAATACTGTTGCACCATTTTGGAATCTATTTCAATGGTATTCAAAACAGAAGTACATCGTAACAGAAACGAAGGCATGCGTCCATTATCAGCAGTGAATACAGAACTGAATTGTTTGTTAAAAACTGTGGCTTTCCCTTTGCTATCCGAAACTGTTACAGAATTGTCTTTAAGCACTGGAATACGGGCGTTGTTAGACATTTTTTGACGCAAATACTTGAAAAATACGGCATTACTTTTTGAATTTAAGACTTTATTTTCTTTTTCTGCTTCAAAATTTCTGATTTTTCGCCGAATAACTTTACTATATTTTTTAAAGTAAACAAAGTCAGAGGGATCCTTTGAGATTTTGTATTGACGCCAGAGTTTTCGTTTTTTGGACAGTCCATTTAAAAGAAATTTAGGCAAATTATTTTTAAGTCGACCAACTGGCATATTAGGTACATATTTAGCGATAGCAATGTGCAGAATATCGTTAAAAGTCGTCCAATTCACATCAATATCACACGGATCAATAAACAGATTATCCCAGTCCACGCTATTCAGAAAATATTCCATACCCTCCCAATCCGCATTTTTGTAATCCCGTATTGCATTTAAATGCATTCGGTTTGAAAATCCCAAAACATAAGCAAATTCAAAAACTATTTTGCAATGATCACTCGTAGAAAAAGGTTCCATAATTTTGACATGACCCAAGTAAGGGTCAGATGAAAAACATAAATCCAAGACAGAGTTTTGACGCGTGGGCTCAAAAACAAGATTTTTTAGTCCAATACTATGAATTTCATGCAGAAACAGTTCAGCTGTACTATCATTGATAGCTAACCCTTCAGGCCAAGATATGTTTGGAAAATTGAAATCTCCGACGAGAATAGTAATAATTTCAGATTTCAAATAATTTGTTAAGGTAACAAACAAATCTTGACTATCAGCTACACTAGCTCTAGGTGACCGATAAACGCAGCCAAGCCGAATTTTAAAAGAACTAAACTTTGTTTCCACAATCAAAATTTCAGTAGAAACGCCAATAGATTTTTTTAAAACCAAATGTCCATTTAGTTTTTTCTGCGTTAGAATTGCGACGCCGCCATGGCAAGCCGTTTCACGATCACACCGAAAAATATCGAAAGATGACTTTACAGACACAGGGAATAGACTATCACAGAAATTTGCATTAAACCAAGTTTCCGTTATGGCAACTACTTCATAAGGGCAGACAGATAGCAACGTTCCCAAGTCATCAAGCTTGTTTGTCAAACATTGGCTATTGAAATAAACTATCTGAGGGGGGATGCCTAATTCTTTAGTTTTGAGAGAGGGGATGCCTAATTGATTTGTCTTGAGACTAACCACTTGATCAGACTGTTTTAGTTTGATGACTTGCGAGTTACTATCTTGCCACGTATAACAATGAACTTTTTCTTTTCTTCATAGTCCATTTGGTTCAACTCTGCTCGTGCTTTGCGATCTGCTTCGCGCTGTGCATAAGTCAAGTCCGGTCGAGTCCACAGCGTAGGGCGCCCACCACCGCTTGGCAGGTTTTGCTGTTCGACAACCCCCCGAAAACTTCTTAAGAATGTTAATCTGGCGGCAAGGCTCCGAAATTTGACTTTTAAAAGCCGAGGCCTGCCACTAGAGTCATTCACCCCGTCTCTAGCGACCCATTCTATATCAGCCGATTTCTATGCCAGTTTGTTGAAACTGCGGGGTCGACCCAGGGGTAGACGCGGGTCGTGGGCACCCATGGCATCCCGAATCAGTACCGCAGTGCTCCCGGACTCCCGGGTGTAGTGGGCGATCTAGTACAAGCGATCCTGGAATGCCCCCGGGGGTATGCCCCCCGACTCCACCACCTGGGCCTGCGCCCAACCTTGAGGGTCCTACGGTCTTTCCCGGGTCCACTGATTGCCTATCTATGGGAATGCGCTGGCTTCTTTGGACAAAGTTTGATTTCCAGCTAAAGCTTACATTCTACAAACTGCTAACCTAGCCTATTCGAAAGAGCGTTCAATTTTGACCTGGATTTTGACTCCGGATCATTAGTCGAAAAAATGCCGTTGTTCCGACTTATTCCACCCCTACGGGTTTCAAGTTCAACACCAATAATTTCACTCTAGATTTTTGTTAAAAGGGGTGACAGCTATTTTGAGGGCTAGAGATCAGATTGGGGGCTTGGCTGACGATGGGGGTTCTGTATTTTTATTAAAGGATTGGGGGTAGGAAGCCATTTATGGGCAAAAATAATTCCCCCCCCCGCCGAATTTTGATTCTTAAAATTACCTGCAGGCTGCAAAAAAGTTAGGTATTATATATTATATTACTGTAGTTGGAAGTTATTAACTGCGAGTGCGTAGTGCGTATTAATGTAAATTATATAAGTTATTACATATCTGTAATCTGTATATAAGTTATTACCGGTGTCACAGGAAATCTTGCCGTCTTATATACAATTTGCTTAGGAAATCTTAGGAAATAATATCTAATTCTGGCATATATTTAAAGGCGTTTCTGGATGTACGATGGACTGATCGTAATCGGAGTCATGTAACATGTAACAGCACAAAAAATACCTAAATGGGAAAAAATTGAAAACGGCAGAAACTAGAAAACGATTGTGCTATATATGGTAGAACCGAGGGAGGTCCCAGGGTGCGCCAGTAAATGCTACGAAAACGTTCAAAATTAATTTAAAACGCGTTCAAAACGAGTTCAAAATTCCTGCGTGCAGGCGAACGCTGAGAAACGAAACGTCCAAAACGAGTTTAAAAAACATTCAAAACCAGTTCAAAACCAGTCCAAAACGAGTTCAAAATTAGTCAGCGTATGTCTAAAACGCGTCCAAAACTAGTTTAAAACTAGTTCAAAGTTCGTTCAAAACGAGTTCAAATTTCATTCAAACTTGCGCTGGGAATGTTTTGGACTCGTTTTAGACTCGTTTTGAACGAGTCCAAAACTAGTTTAAAAACGTTCAAAACCAGTTCAAAAATATTCAAAAAACGTCTAAAAAACATTCAAAACTAGTCCAAAGTTGCTTGTTCAAATCCAGTTCAAAATTTTTTGAACTGGTTTTGAACAGTTTTTAAACCCGTTTTGAACACAAAATCCGTCCTGTGAATAGGGGAAAATTATTTTTGGCTGCTACGTGTTTCCCACCCCATCTTTTAATAAAAAATTACACAAGTATGCATCGGCTTTGACGAAAAATAATAACAAAGAATAAATAGTTAAGCCACAGAGTAGGGTCTGGGGGCGGCAGCCCCCAGAAAAAAATGAAAAAAATTTTGATTTATAAGCCAAATTTGGTCAATTCCAGACGTTTCAGAAAATTTTTTCGGCTGTAGCATAAAAACCAAAATTCCCCCCATCCAGTAGCGTACCCAGAAATTTTCAAAGGTGGGAGGTTCAGCCAAAATTTTTAGCTGCGCTAGTTAGTGAAATATAGGAGTCACTTATATACCACGGTTGCGGGGGTCTGGGGACGGGAGCCCCCAGAAGCTGTAGCTTTTTTAGAGTTTTAAAGTAAAACTTTTCATTGAAAATGAAAATATATATAAGCAACACTTAAATATCGAGAAGCCAGAGTGAATGCGGGGGTCTGGGGGCGGCAGCCCCCAGAAGCTAGAGCTTTTTTGAAATTTGGAAATAAAATTTTGCATTGAAATTGAAAGTTTAAGCAACACTTGTCGAGAAACCAGAGTGAATTTGGGCTAAATTTGATGAATTGGGAACGTATCGGAAAATTTTTTGAGGGGGCCCTCTTTGCCAAAGGGGGGGGGGGGGCCGGGCCCCCCCCCCCTGGATCCGCCACTGAGTGTCTGGCAGTATTTATTTGACACCATATGGCATTTCACTAGTTTCTCAGTGAACGTACAATTTCAAATCAAAAAGTTCTCATTTTGCAGCCTATGAGCAAAACTGCTTTGGCGACACTACCACCTTAATCGTGAGGGACGCTTTCGCAATTTTTTTCGGAAACCCGTGTTTTTTCCGTTCAAAACGTGTTTAAGGGGGTAGTGTCGCGAAAGCAGTCGATTTTGCGCGACTATAAAACTTTTTCAGTAAAAGGTAGGTCATTTTTCTTTATATATTCTAAAAATATGTTTCAAGGCAAATATTTTTGCCAAGTTTCAGAAAAATTGATACAGCATACAGTTAGCAGTGAAGTCGCAAAGTCGGAAAAATGACGTTTTGAAAACCTATTCACATTCGATAATTTCGTCACAATTAAAAAATTTTTTGTTTAGATTCTTTACATAAACTAAAAGTACATATACTCTAGTTTATGTACACAAAATTTAGTGCAAATTGCTTGAGTCGTTGTGGAGTAATGCCTGTTTGAACTGTGAAACCGTGCGTAACCTGTAAGGTACTCACAGCAATGATGATAAATTGCAAAAAAATTTAGACACTTATTTTGAAATCAAAAGAAAAACGAAGCTTCATTTTTCATTTTTCTTATTTGTGGCAAAAAATGGTGCGTCAAAACATTACATGTACTTCACAAGCTGGCCAATCTGATATCTGGCTTGATGTTTTGAACTTTTATGTCTCTATTGTGTGATGTCTGGCTCAAAAATGGTAATTGGTTAAAAATATTGGTAGATATTGGTAGTCTAGTGTCTGGCAGTGCTTATTTGACACCATATGGCATTTCAGTAGTTTCTCAGTGAACGTACAATTTCAAATCAAAAAGTTCGCATTTTGCAGCCTATGAGCAAAACTGCTTTGGCGACACTACCACCTTAAGTGGAGTAGAAATAATGTTTACAATTTTTTGGAATCAAAACAAAGGCACCCTGACCCCGTTCCATTCGAAAAATTGGCCAAATTCACCAGAATCGTCCAATTTTTGACCAAATCTGAACTTAGGCTTGGGCTTAGGCTTAGTATGGGGCTTAGGCTTAGGCTTAGTATCAGGCTTGGGCTTAGGCTTAGGTTCAGGCTTAGGTTCCTAAAAAAATTGAAATTTTCAGGAAAAATTCTGCCCGCTTAGCCTAGAGAATCCTGCCAGCTAAGCCTAGACGATGGCTTAAAACATCATAACGCACTTAAAATATATAATCCAAAAACGAAGATTATGTCCATTTTTGGCTTCAAAATTTTGCTATGCTCACTTCCAAAAACACTGAAAGTGCCATTTTCAAGGGGTCATAGCTCAGAAAATACAAAATACAAATGTGGATAGGGGTTCTGTTACAAAAAATACTTCCCTTAAGGTGCTCTACTCCAAAATATAGGTCCACTATTCAGTAGCGTAGCCAGGATTTTGCTGAGGGGGGGGGGGCCAGATATATATAAATATATATATATATATAATATATATATATATATATATACATATATATATATACATATACATATATACATATACATATATATGGTCTGAGTCTGGGGGCGGCAGCCCCCAGAAGCTAGCGCTTTTTTAAAATTTTGAAAAAAGATTTGCATTGAAAACTTAATTTCAAGCCACACTTGGCCAAGAAAGTAAAATGATCGCGGGGGTCTGGGGGCGGCAGCCCCCAGAAGCTAGCGCTTTTGTAAAATTTTTAAATAAGATTTGCATTGAAAACTTAATTTCAAGCCACACTTGGCCAAGAAAGTAGAATTATAGCGGGGGTGTGGGGGCGGCAGCCCCCAAAAGCTAGCGCTTTTGTAAAATTTTAAAATAAGATTTGCATTGAAAACTTAATTTCAAGCCACACTTGGCCAAGAAAGTAGAATGATCGCGGGGGTCTGGGGGCGGCAGCCCCCAGAAGCTAGCGCTTTTTCAAAATTTTGAAATAAGATTTGCATTGAAATAGGACTATTTTTTTGAAAATCGGCACTGCGTAAAAACTGCGTATTTTAATTTTTGACTGCGTATTTTTAGAAACGATTGCGTATTTTTCTAAGATTCTAACACTAGTATATAAATGGTTAAAAACATAGCCAACGCCTTTAAACGGCGTGTCTAGCAATTCTGGTACAATGAACATATCATTTAGTTGGAGTTAACGTAAAAAAGCTAGTTTTGGGCACAAAGTAACACATGGTCAATGGTCATGTCCAGTTGACAGTTTTTTCAAACATTTGTACAACATGCGATCTGTATCTTTGTTTAATGTGAGCAAATCTATTAATTTGAAAATTTGGGACGCTGAACTATGCCCAATGTGCCATTTCCGTAGTTTCAGACTGGGGGAACGACTTTTAGATTCTTCAAAATTATGTTCGGTTCCATACGATATCGATACGTATATACAATCGTACAAATACATATATAGTGGTGCGGGGAAAAAAAACCCTACGCGTTTTGCGGGGAAAAAAACCCTAGTGCTTCCTGGCCGAACCTCACGACATAGGACCTTTTTGAGTATGCAGGTGGAAAGCGCATCCCAAACTGACTTACCACACCTATTTCTGTGCAGTTTTGAGGCCTGTAGCGTTTTTTTTATAAAATTTCAAAATTTTTGCATGTTGAAAAATTCCAAAGTGACAAAATTTTCCAAATTTTTGACTTGTCATAATTTTTCACAAAAACACTTTTGACCAAGTTTGTTGAAAAATTATTGAAATTACGTTGAATTTTAGTAGAAATTTCATGGAAAAATAACAGAAATCTTTCAAAAAATTGTTGAAAATTTGTTGACATTTTGTTGAAAAATAAATGAAATTTTGTTGAAATTTTACTGAAAATTTTGTTGAAAATGTGACGAAATTTTGTTGAAAATATAGTGAAATTACGTTGAATTTTAGTAGAATTTTCATCGAAATATAACAGAAATGTTGCAAAAAATTGTTGAAAATTTGTTGAATTTTTGTTGAAAAATAAATGAAATACAAAAGAAAATTTTTTCAAAAATATTTCAACAAAATATCATCAACTTTTTGCCGCATTGGTTTCCTGTGAGTAGGTGCTGTATCATGCTCTCACACATACAAGGTTTTAATAATAAAAGATCATAACAAGGAACCGAATAAACTAAGGAGTTGCAGGGGTCTGGGGGAGGCAGCCCCCAGAAAAAGTTGAGAAAGTTTTTAATTTTAGGCAAAATTTGGTCAATTGGAGGCGTATATATATTGGAAATTTTTGAAATTTTCTTATGAGTTGAACAAAAGGGGGGGTTCGGCCCTTGGCTCCCAGGGGGGGGGGGGGCAAAAACGCTGAGGGGGGGCCAAAATCGCTGAGGGGGGGGGCCCGGGCCCCCTGGGTCCCCCTCCCTGGCTACGCCACTGCCACTATTTCCCCCCCCCCCCCAACTGCACTTGATCCAATTTTTCGACCGATCGATCAGGTTGAGGCGAGCAAAATGAGCTACATATATTGTTTTTTATGGAATAGGCCAATAGCTATCTACTTATCGCGAGAAATCGCTAGCCGAAATTCCACACACGTTTGCTCTATATATATATAGTCAATTCTAATTTGTACAATCAATTTAACCTCATTTACGTAAATTGATAAAACCTGTCGCCACAAATCTTCGTGCAGTGTTTATCAGCGCGTAGGAAGCAACAAATTTTTGAACTATCCTGGCATATTTTTAGGCAAAATTTTATGGGGGGGGGGCGCACCAAATTCATGATAAAACACTATTTTTACACGAAAAATAATTGGTTATTATACATTAAATGGTACGTTATCATAAGTTATTATAGCCACACTAATACTAAATTTAGCAAAAAAGGACCCAAAAATCCGACGAACACGACATCGTTACGGCTAAAAAGTTGCTAAAACGTCCTTCCGGAAAAAAAGTTGGGCTATGGGGGGACACCCCATCTGGAATGTTGAAATTAGTGTGAAATTTTTTGGACAGATTGGACCAGTCGAAAACTAGTCGAAAAGGAGTGTGAATTATTTTGGACTCTTTTCACACCCGATTCCGACATCGGAAAATAGTGCGAAATTTTAAAATTTCACACTAGATTCACGCTGGATTCCGACTCATGGTTTCCCTGTGAATGGGGGGGGGGGGGGGGGGGGCGACGCTTCCGTCAAAAATTTTTTCACGCTAGTCACTAGCCCCAACTGATGAAGATGAAGCTAACTTTTTTCATTTTGACGTTTCAATCAGTTTATAAATATTGTTATTATAATGGAATGGAATGGAATGGCATTCTGAAACAAAATAACAATATTTATATATAAACTGATTATTGAATGGAATAAGTATTGTAATTTTGTTTCAGAATGCCTCTAGTCAGCAAAGAACAATTGCAGAAATTGCAAACTAAGCCTGCTAATATTCGCAATATTTGCATTCTGGCCCACGTTGATCATGGCAAAACCACGCTGGCAGATTCCCTGTTGGCCTCCAATGGCATCATTTCCAGCCGTATGGTCGGCAAGCTGAGATATTTGGACTCAAGGCCGGATGAGCAGCAACGAGGAATCACCATGAAATCGTCCGCTATTGCTTTGTATCATATGAAAAATGGTATATACGTATTTTTTAAAAAATTACCCCTGGCGTGGATTCGTACCATCGATCCATTGACTAGAAATTCGATGCTCTACCACTACACTTGGGGTTACGAAATTGTTAGTTGCTCCACACAAATCGGATCCATTAATGCTTATAACGGCCATCTTTCGCGTAACTGTTGCACTAATAAAATGGATTCTAACTACTCACGTTTCTGAGTAATAAGTGTCGGAACCTCCGGGAAAAAAACCCTTTGCGGGAAAAAAACCCTAATGCGGGGAAAAAACCCTATCACTTTTTTTGGTTGTTCTATTAGCAGTGAGTATAAATACAATTTCATCGTGTTCTACAACTCTTAGGCTGCAGTATGGACTAAAAAACCGTTTCTCCGACAACCATGTGACTCACAATGACTCTTCAAAAATTGACCCTTTTTGGCAGAAATGACTTCTGCCCAATTATGCATTTTTTCCGTATTTAAAAGCATTAAAAACAGATTTAAAGAGAATTTAAGATTAAAAACAGAAACAAAACAAAACGCGTAGGGTTTTTTCCCGCACTACCATAGGCTTTATTTAAGTATTTTGGCCTGTGTCAAGTTAACACTATGGAATAGTCCCAAAACTTAATTTCTATTCCATAAAAAGAATTTAGCTTCGTAACTATTACAAGAGCAATAAGGGAATTATAAGCGTTCGTTTGGTATATTAAAAACTGGTTTATATACAACTGGATTATTATATTTACCATTTTGGTTATGATAGTTTAATCCTATTAATTAGTTATTTCTTTGTGTATTTGTAGACCAGCCCTACTTAATCAACCTGATCGACTCGCCGGGCCACATCGATTTCGGCGGTGAGGTATCCACAGCCATCCGGATCTGCGACGGGGCCCTGATTGTGGTCGACGCCGTGGAGGGCGTTTGTCCGCAGACTGAGACGCTGCTCAGACAAGTAGGGGACATTTTCGATATCTTGACGTTGTTTGTGGAATGGAACTTAAAGATCGGCAAATTTTTATGAAAATTACGCTTTTGTTACAGTTCGATTAAGTAGGCTCTGATCAACTTTTTGCGATTGAGGGCAGTGGCGTAACCAGAGAAAATTTTCGGGCAGAGGGGGAATGGCTCTTTTAATTGTTTGAGATTTGAGATTCAGAAAGGCCGTTTTTTATTTATTGTTTGTTTTTGTCAGTATTTTAAACGGACCGAAAGCTTTGGTGTTGAAGCGAAACCTGCCAGCCATACGTGGGCAGCTACCAAATTCTGGGGGGGGGGGGGGTAAGCCACCGGGGGGTGCGGAGCGCCATTTTTGCTTCGTGACCCACCAATTTCGCTTCGTGAGCCACCGATTTTTGCTTCGTGAGCTACCCTCAAAGCACTCTGGGGGGGGGGGGGGGGTGAAAACCCCTCCCCCCACGCCCATGTATGCTGCCAGCGCAGCCTTTTTATTCTGGTGAACAGAGTTAGATTTGCATTTTTTGCTCCGCTATATTTTAACTTTTTTCAGTCAAGGTAGAAAAGTCCATTTAGTTGATTTTGTATGTTTCAGGCGTGGAAAGAAGATCTCCGGCCCATTTTGGTGATCAATAAAATGGATCGATTGATCATGGAACTGAAACAGACGCCCAGCGAAGCCTACTACCACCTGCGCTCAGTGCTAGAGCGAGTCAACGCGGTGATTGGGGAGCTGTGGGTCTCGCGGGCGATGGGAGAAGATGAGACAAATGGTGGTGGTCGCCCAGATCTAGCTCAGCAAGATCTGGACGAGCTAGCAGCGCTGGAAGACGCAGAGGAGGCCAAACTCTACTTTAGCCCAGAGCAGGGGAATGTGATTTTTGCCAGCGCCCAGGATTCGTGGGGCTTTTGTGTGCACACTTTCGCGGCTATTTTTGCTGGGAAAACGGGTGTCAGACAGTCTACGCTGGAGGCAACGCTCTGGGGCGATTTCTATTTAGACAATAAGCAGAAACGCATACGTCGTGGCGCCTTTGACCGTGGAAAAAAACCGCTCTTCGTTCAGTTGATTCTGGAACACCTGTGGAGCATTTATGAGGCAATTTTGGTGCAGAAAAATCGAGAACTACTGGATAAAATGATGAAATCGCTTGGGGTTCAGCTGTCTGCTCGTGATTTGCGACAAACTGATCCGAAACTGCTGCTGCAATCGTTTATGACCAGTTGGCTTTCGCTGTCTTCGGTTATTTTGGACAGCGTTTGTAGCCTACTGCCCAGCCCCCTAGATTTATCTGAGCCCAAAATTGAATCCCTTATGAGCGGCTGTCGAGCCTACGCTGAACTACCAGGTGAATCTAAAGCCTTGAAATCAAATTTCCAGCGTTGTAGCGGAGATGCCGATGTTCCAGTGATTGTGTTGGTTTCGAAACTTTTCGCCGTCGAAAGATCGAGTTTACCGGACAATAAACGTCGACAGTTGACGGTGGAAGAAATGCGTCTGAGGCGAAGTCAAATTTTGGCCCAATCTGGTCTAGACTGTCCGGAGGGATCCACCAGCGATCTAAACTTGACCGATAATTCAGTCGAGCCTGTGAAGCCGGAAAGCCAGTTTGTGTTTCTAGCCTTTGCGCGTATTTATAGTGGTACGCTGCGCCGGGGCATGAAACTGTACGTCCTACCGCCCACCCATAGTCCACAGCGCGCATTGGTCGACGCTGCGTATGCTGCCTGTGTGACCGAAATCGCCATCGGAGATCTCTATCTGTTGATGGGTCGAGAACTTGATTGTATCGATGAAGTGCCCGCTGGTAATGTGGTGGGCATAGCGGGTTTGAGCGAGCTAATGCTGAAATCTGGGACACTGGCTTCTACCCTAGCTTGCCCGGCGTTTGCTCCGGTTCAAGTCTACGCTGATCCAATTGTTAGGGTGGCCGTTGAACCGGTGGATCCCAGAGACATGCCCGAGCTGGTTCGAGCGCTGAAATTGCTCAACCAGGCCGATCCGTGCGTCAAAACGTTCATTCAGGAAACCGGAGAACATGTACTGGCTACGGCCGGGGAGGTGCACCTGGAACGATGCATTGAGGATATTCGACAACGATTTAGCTCCATTGATGTGCGGGTCTCCGAGCCAATCATTCCATTCATGGAAACGATCATCGATCCGCCACAAATCGATCGTGTGAATGAGGCTATAGTGGTGAATAAGTCGGCTGAAAGCATGAAAGAACGTAAATCAGTGATCAGCATTTGGACTGCGAATAAACGGTGTGAGCTGAAAATCAGGGCTCGACCGATTCCGATTGAGATTGCTCAGTTTCTCGACCGAAATGAGTCGATTTTGGATCAACTGGAAAATTTGATTTCAAATTCTGGGCCTTCGGTGTCGAAAGGGGAAGACTCTAGTGACGCTGTTTGCGATGAAGTTAATTCTAGTCTGAAGTCAAAATTAATGGATTTAAGACAAGAGTTTGAACAGTGTTTTGCTGAGCTGAATTTGAGCGAATTTTGGAAAACGGCGGTGGATAAAATTTGGCATTTTGGCTCAAATAGAGCCCGTTGCAATTTATTGCTAAATTGCGTTCCTGGTTGCAGTAAAGTGAACTTCTGGAACTCTCATGCTGAAAATATGGACTGTATGTTTTCAAATTTGTGTGAAAATAGCAAAATAATACCAAGAGTACATAATAGCGTCTCACTTTATATAGAAGAGTGAGACACTCTCCAGCCTGCCTGTATTCTAGCACAGGCAGATGCGCTGGTCGTTTTCATGCTACATGTTGACATTCTGTGCAACATGTGGCTGGCCAATCAGCGCGTAGATTCTCTACGTAACACACTTTGGTATATAATCGCTGATTCGTTGATAAGCATTAAGATAGGGATAAAAGCTTAAAATAACTCATTGTATATTTATTCATATTCTGCTAGCAAAAACATTTAAAAGGGTTTGCAAATACCATTAGGGATATTTCGGCAAACTTTCTGCGAAATTGATTGAGAAACTTTTCAAAGTTTGAGAAATTTCTTCAAAGTTTCTCAATCAATTTCGCTGAAAGTTTGCCAAAATATCCCCAAAGGTATTTGCAAACTTTTTTTAATGTTTTTGCCAGCAGACTATAAATGAATAATGAGTTATTAACCTTTTATCCCTATTCCGTTTTATGATTGGAGCACATGCACAGGCGTCTGGCCAATCAGAGAATAGGAGCTTGCTTCTGATTGGCAGCCACATGTTGCACAGAATGTCAACATGTAGCCTGAAAACGACCAGTGCATCTGCCTGTGCTAGAACACAGGCAGGCTGGAGAGTGTCTCACTCTTCTATATAGAGTGAGACGCTATTATGTACTCTTGATAATACAAAGCAATAAGTTTGTTTTTAAGTTTATATTATAGTCACATAATATGTCAGTTATATATTCAGCTTATTGAATTTTGATTCCAGTAGATAATATAGACTGCATAATGGGAAGAGTATGACACCTAGTTGGTGTCGAGCACTCTTGTGTGTCGTAAGCAGCATTAGAGGCTATATACGTTGGGCAAGAAATGGTGCCAAAACGTCAGTCACAATGTGAGAGTTGCTCTGTGTCGTATATACTCTTTCTTTTACTATTGACTCTTGATGTTTTGGGTGTTTTGAGTGTTAGTTTGGCGTCCGCAGAGTTTTCAGTGAGCTTGGATAAGTTTGAAATTTTTGTAATAAAGTTTGAAACCAACACCCCAGGGTTGTGCACCGGAAAATTTTCCGCGGAAAAAATGTTTTTTCCGGAAAAAAATGGAAAATTTTCCGGGGGTCCGGAAAAAAAAGAAAATAATGGAAAAAAATTCCAGTCTGACTATAAATCTCAAAAGTGTCATAAATAACGCTAATTGACACTTTTTAAGCATTATTCAGTGAAAGTTAGATGTACACAGTGTGTAGCAATAATAGATGAAATTTTAGCCCAAGGATTTCACACTTGCATGCATGCGAATTCATCTGACTGTACTGACAGCTCCCACTCCCATTAAACATTAATTTATGGATGCAACTATATACATTTTGGTATCGTGAATTTTTTTCCATTTTTTTCCGATTTTCGGAAAAAAATGGAAAATTTTCCGGAAAAAAATGGAAAATTTTCCGGCCTTCATTTTTTTCCGGAAAAATATCAACCCTGCAACACCCATTGTTTGATATTCTCGCTTTTGCAACTGTGGCAGTAAAAGTTATCAAAGATTTTTGATAGCAGCTTCTGATATCGCCAATAGGTAGCTACTGTAGGCGATTCCATAGGTTATTTATACTCAAGTGATTTCATGGACTAGAGAGGGGGAAGAGGTGGAGATTCCTAACCACTGTCACTTTTTTCCCCATAAGAAATGATACTAAAACTAAACTCTTTCAATTTTTTTAGACCCAACCGATCACCACGATGCCTTGGTCCTGAAGAAGCAGCAGTTTTTGCGCGACTATAGCAGTAGCATCGTTCACGGGTTCTCCCTTTGCTGTCAGGCTGGCCCGATTTGCGAAGAGCCCCTGCGCCGGGTGTGCATTTGCATTGAAGACTGCACAAATCAGGACCTCAGTGTGAATGGTTGTCTACCAACTGAGGACACGGCCACGGTCAGAGACTCTTATGGGCCACTTTCGGGACAGATCATGTCAGCCGTCAAGGAAGGATGTCGATTAGCGTTTCAGGTGAATTTTTGGAATAGCATTGTGGCTAGGATTCACAACTGAACACTTTTGTTTTTTGGACAAGTTAGTGAAATCATTACAACATGTTTGGCTGGAAGCAGCGACTTGTTTTTAGAATTTTAAGTGGTTCACTTTACGTTTCACCAAGAGTACATAATAGGAAGAGTATGACACTCTTCCTATTATGCCTAGCAGCGCGCGTCCAATGCGCAGCGCGAAATAGGCCTTTTATGTACGGTTTTGAGGGGGGGGGGGGGTACCCCCCCTCAACTGAAGACCCCGTACTCAACTGAGGGGGGGGGGTACCCCCTACTCAGTTCGATACCCCGTGCTCAACTGAGGGGGGGGGGGGACCCCCCTCAACTCAGCACCCCGTCTTCAGTTGAGGGGGGGGGGGAACCCCCCCCCTCATTTCAAGACACTGACAAAGTCTTTGCGCTACCCCCCCCTCCTCAGTTCAGTACCCCGTCATCAGTTGAGGGGGGGTCCCCCCCCCCTCAGTTCAGCACATCAACAAAAGTCCTGGTCAGTGTCTTGAAATGAGGGGGGGGGACCCCCCCCCGCAACTGCAGACGGGGTGCTGAGTTGAGGGGGGGGGTACCCCCCCTCAGTTGAGCACGGGGTCTTCAGTTGAGGGGGGGGGGTACCCCCCCCTCAAAACCGTACATAAACGGGCTATTTCGCGCTGCGCATTGGACGCACGCCCGTAGGCATAATAGGAAGAGTGTCATACTCTTCCTATTATGTACTCTTGTGTTTATGTCATACTCAATCCTATTATGTTTCACCAAGAGTACATAATAGCGTTTCGCTCTATACAGAAGAAGAGTGAGACACTCTCCAGCCTGCCTGTATTCTAGCACAGGCAGATGCGCTGGTCGTTTTCAGGCTACATGTTGCCATTCTGTGCAACATGTGGCTGGCCAAGCAGTGCGTAGATTCTCTGCGTAACACACGTTAGTATATAATCGCTGATGCGTTAATAAGCATTAAGACAGGGATAAAAGTTTAACTCATTATTTATTCATACTCTGCTTGCAAAATCATTAAAAAAAGGTTTGCAAATACCTTTAGGGATATTTTGGCATACTTTCAGCTAAATTCATTGAGAAACTTTTGAGATATAAACTTTTCTGAATTTCTTAAAAGTTTCTCAATCAATTTCGCTGAAAGTTTGCCAAAATATCCCCAAAGGTATTTGCGAACCTTTTTAATGTTTTTGCAAGCAGACTATAAATGAATAATGAGTTATTAACCTTTTATCCATATCTCGTTTTATGATTGGAGCACGTGCACAGGCGTCTGGCCAATCAGAGAATAGGAGCTTGCTTCTGATTGGCAGCCACATGTTGTACAGAATGTCAACATGTAGCCTGAAAACGACCAGCGCATCTGCCTGTGCTAAAACGCAGGCAGACTGGAGAGTGTCTCACTCTTCTTCTATATAGAGTGAGACGCTATTATGTACTCTTGGTTTCACGGTTCACTCACAAGTATATATATTTCTTAATGAAAGTTAGAACTGAATGAATCGCATTTCAAAAATTTTAATTAAATTCTTTTTTGGCAGTCTGTTTTGGCTTACAGACAGACGTTTACAAGTATGGATTAAACTCATTCAAGTCTGACCAGAAATTGTCTGATGTTCCTTACAGGCAAGTGTAAGCTGGACTCGTCTGACAGAATCTGACTGGTTAAGGAGTAAAAAAAGAAACCGACAGTTGTTTTTTAATGAATTTCAGGCTCGCCCTCAACGACTGATGATAGCGATGTATTCCTGCATGATTCTGTGTCCGCTGGAGGTGTTGGGAAAAGTTCACTCTGTGCTGGGTCGCAGAAACGGACGGGTGTGTGTAGAAATATGCTACTAAGAGTAAATAGTAGTGGCTCACTCTTACCGAGTGTGCTTACGTTTAATCACGGGTAGGCAGGAGAATGTCTCACTCTTTTTCGATAACCGGGATACACTATTATGTACTCTTGATGCCATTTTTAATCACGATTTTAGGAATATTTATGACATCTTTACAATTTTTTCTTTTTTCATTTGGAGAAACGCCCCCTTATATCTGGCACTTTTCTAATAATCCGGCGCCATTTTTCCGAACAGTGTTGGATATTGTCTAATGGCCGTGTGCGAATGAGGATGCTCAAAACCAGATGATCGTTTGTTTAAGTTCTGGTGTGATTTGAACATTTGAGTAGAAGCAAAGTAGACCACAGTAAATAGTTAGCCACAGCCAATTTGTTTCTAGAAAAATATATTTTACTACGCAAAAATCATGCGTAAATTCTATATTATGCAAACTAAAATCTACAAACAGCTGCTATTCTATTTATAATTCTGTATAGTGTGGGTAAATGTAGGAAATTTAATTGATTAGTATAATGTAGTTTTCAGTTGAGTACATGTAATGGGACAAAATTTTGGAGACTCCATCCCACTGATCGATCGAAACAAAAATACCCTAAAGTTTGTAAAATTTTCAGTTCACCCACTTTTAGTCAGATTTTCTGCATCCCCCTTTCCGAGCTCACGTCTGTGGAGGAACCCCATCTCCCCCTACTCCTTACTCTGCATTCATATAAAAGTATGTAGTAAATAATTATTTATTTATTATTTATGTATATAAACGTACTCAACTGAAATTATTTATTTATTATTTATTGAATAATTATTTATTTCTATTTTGTTTCAGGTAGTGGGTGAGGAGATGAATGAGAGCTCTCGGGTTTTCGAAGTGAAAGCCTTATTGCCAGTCATTGAGAGTTTTGGCTTCGTCGACGAGATCAGAAAACGAACCAGTGGCTTGGCTTGGCCACAACTGGCCTTCTCACACTGGGAGGTTGGTTTTTGAGCTGCGGCGTCATTTTTCAAGAAATTGACATCACTGACATGGATGTGAAACTAACGTCTGTACTACAAAGGATTTTAGCAGCTACTAGCTGTGCTATTTATGGTTGAAAGATTTTTCTTTTTGTTAAAAAAACCAGACATTTTATTTTGTCTTCGTGTTCAACATTTTTGAGTCAGCCTTTAATAATTGCATTATTTAATTACTTGTATTGTATCGTATGAATTTAACAGATTAGATTAGATTATTATGTACAGCAAAATGAAAAGATTAGATTAGATTATTATATACAGCAAATTAAGAAGCACCGCAAACCAGTGGCGTACCCAGAAAAACATTTCGGGGGGGAATGACTTTTCGATTTTTCGTAATGGGTTAAAATGCACTTTTTAGCAATTTTAACACTCGTAAAACGCCTTACAAACGCAAGATTACTAAACCACAAGGCTGCAGGGGTCTGGGGACGGCAGCCCCCAGAAAAAAATATGGAAAATTTTCGAATTCTTTGGCCAATTTCTGTCGATTGGAGGCGTATCAGAAAGTTTTTCCGGCCAGACCATAAAAACTAAAGGACCCAAAGTTGCAGGGGTCTGGGGGCGGCAGCCCCAAAAAAAAATTGGCGATTTTTTCAATTTTTAGACCGAATTTGGTCAACTAGAGACGTATCAGAAATTTTTCCGACAAAATTTAAAACAAAAGATGTGAGTGTCATATCAGACGGTGTATTCCACAAGTAAATGTAGCATAATATACTCGTGTACACATGCACATGCAGCATAATGTAGTTGTGTATACATGCATAGGCGTTGATGAAAGACAATAACGAGGAATAATTAGCCACATAATCGCAGGGTCTTTTGGGAAAATCTAGTTGGGAGAATTTTTGATTTTTAGGCCAAATTTAGTCCATTGGAGACGTATCAGAAATTTTTTCCGGCCGGACCATAAAAACCAAAGGGGGGACCCTTGTGTAAAAAATCACTGGGGAAAAATTTCGGGGGGGGGAATTCCCCCCATTCCCCCCCCCCCTGGGTACACCCTTGCCGCAAATCACATTGAATAAACGAGTATAGCGAAAATTGGCTATCCCCACTATTATCCAATTACGCGATAAACGTACCAAATTTTAGCCTACTGCTTCAATTTTAAAATAATTGTGAATTTAGAATTTTAAAAAAAATTAATCTAATATATTTAATTAAATCTAATCTGATTAACTCAGCTTTGGATAAATGCAACTGCTAGTTTTTTATTTTTCAGATCTTAGACGTTGATCCATTTTGGACGCCGACCACCGAAGAGGAATTATCTCATTTTGGCGAGAAAGCTGACTCGGAAAATCTAGGCCGCAAATATATGAATGCTGTGCGCAAGAGAAAAGGTCTGAGAACTGATGAAAAAATTGTGGAATTCGCTGAAAAACAAAGAACACTTACTCGAAATAAATAACATGAAATTATAACATATTGTGTTTTTTAACTGGCCTTTTTATTGACTTTTTCGAAGATCCCAAGATCCCGCTTATCAGTGCAAGAAATTAAGTTTTAAAAATAGAAATATTTCTTGGTGGGGTTCTATTTTTATATACAAAACAAAGTACACCACAGGGTTGCAGTCGTAAAAGGTTGTTAATACTTGTAGCCATTTTTTACCTGTTTGCCCCTGGGGCAATTTTTGAGTGTTTGGCCAACTTTTTCCAGAGGGGGCTTGTCCCAAAATCTCAAAACTAAAAGAACCGAAACCCGCGATTGAATTTTGAAAAAAAGAAATAGCCAACAGCAAGAGCACACCGAGTAATCACAAAAATCACACCACCTATTTTGTGTCAGGGTTCAGTAATTTTTGGTCCGGCTTCAGATTTCAGAAGAGACTTGGTTAAATTGAACGAAATCGTACGAATCTGGTTAAATTGAACGAAATGGTACGAATCTAACGAAACGCTTAATATATTTTTAATATTTTTAAATAAGTTCAGAAATGGGATTTTAGTTGTTTCCTGTTTAGTCAGATTAAAATACACTCGTTTAGTCCGGTAAAAAAGGGTTTCTAAAATAGAAACATATTATATACCCTTTTCAATTTATGATAACAAAACAAAAGTCAAACACTATAAATGGCTTCCTTTGCAACAAGAGTGGCCGTAAGCCAATATAAAAAAATCTTGTCAATATCACAATACCCATTCAAATACAAACTCTAGATCATATATACCTATGTAACAGGGTCAAAATTTTTTTTGGGGGGCTCTCCGGCCAAATGTTGGAAACTCTCTCCCCCTCTGATCGACCAAAAATACCCTAAATTTTACAAAATTTTGTAAAATTTTCATAAAAAAGTGCTATTTTTACTAACTTTCCGCCAAATTTTCGCCCCTCGCCCCCTCAATTTCGGGGTTAGTCAACACGTATCTCTAGAGTCAACATTCAACTAAGTTCGGCTCCGAAACAGTCGAAAAACTTTACTACATAGTCATATTTCTTTCTGAAAAAGTTAAGACACAAGAAACAATCTGTACTACAGCTGTAACGCCGTATTATGACCAAATATGGAGTTGTCTAAGCAGAGAAATGAATACAGCATATGGAAAAATTCACACACTGGCAAGAAATTGGCACTAGAAAATTCTTCTACCGACTACTTAGCTCAAGGCAAAATACAGAAAAGAAAAAGTCGTTAATTATAATTTACTTGTGTTCAAACAAGCCGAAGTAGGATAACTTGATATAATTCTATTTATATACGCATATATATATATATACACACAAGTAAGTATATTACATTATATTATATGTCTGTAGCTTTGAACAAAATGATCTATCTTTCTCTCAGAAATTGTGTGCGCATAAAAAATTCAATAGTTGCAGCTAAGTTGGCCAGCATATTATTATATTCTCAACTTAAAACAAAGCATATAAGCATATTATGAAGTTATCTAATTATCGCGACTGCCTAATCTCATTAAAAAATTATACAATTTATTAAAGTCAAGATAACTGACCAAAAAATTACTAGTTCTAAGGACCCTGAGATAAATCATTGATGTGTGGTTTTCACAAAACGAATCAACTGGCTGTGTCCCGTTAAGGCCACACGAAATTATGTCAGGATTGAAATCGTCCCAATGATATTGTTGAAAACTTGAACTCAAGGGGCATACTTGCGCCAGAGTCCCAGACTAAACTAAATTGGACTTATTTTAGTCCGAAGTTGTATGGTGGATGTCCGAAGTTGCATGGTGGATAAAGTAACTACTAAACAAGCTAAAACAAGTCAGTAGGTAGGTTAGTTGCGTTATTTTATTCTGAAAATCGGAACACTCCTTAAACACTGGAGTCGAGTAATGTGATTTAACCAGCATGCTTAAGCCCGGTTCATACAAATTGGCCTGAAGGGGGTGGCCTGAAGGGGGGGGGGCTACCTGTATAAGTGAAAATTTTAGGTTCTCCGATTCGCTTCAAATTTGCACACAATGTAGTCCCATGGAAGGCGCGTCGCAGATGTAACAAATTGGAACCGATGCTTTTGCCAATTTTTTACTAGGGACACCCAAAAATTCAATTTTACGTGTGCAAAAAAGTTTTTTGTGCTCACAAAGCGTTCCTTTACTCGAAATTTTTGTTAACACTGACGAAGCTGATTTTTACATGATTCGATAGCCTAATGTCATATCTCAACCTCTATGATCCATTTTTTAAAATTTTTGCCCATGGCCTGAGCAGTGACGCCAAATGTAAAATCACTCAACTTTGGCGGGCCCAAAAAACGGCCATTTTTTCACATTTAGCCCTCGATTTTAGAATTGAAAATACATATCGAAAATCCGGATCATACGATTTTGCGCATACATGTGAGCTACTACTATGCCAAGTTTCAGCTTGATTGGCTTAATGTGGTTTGTGTTAGAACTAGAATGTGAGCATAGCTAACGTGAAATAATTTATTAGGGGTAGTGACCAATTATATAAAAACTTAGCAGGGCCAATTACTTGTAAATCTAACGCTTTATAATGACTCACCAAGCTAACAATGTCTATTGGCCAATAATAGTCACAAACAGACCGCAAACAAATGGAGTCACAAATGACCCCTCTCAAAGTGGAATTGTAATCCTACGAAACACACTTAAAGCTCCCGATGTTAAACGTTTGAATCGAAAAAAAGAACGTTCGAAACCAAAACGTCAAAAACTGGCTTGACCCCAAAAAGCGTTCGTTTTTGTCCACTTGAATATAATATTTTTAGAATGTATGCACAGAAGACTTTATCTATGAGTTTTTCAAAAAGAAGTTGTTCATTATGAAAATGAGCTAGTGAAAGTGAATGACTGTTAAGCGTTTGTTATATCTGAATGTCTGAACTCTCAACGAGACTAGCCATTCATGAGTTGCTTATAGTCACAATGGATGGAATCAAAGTATGAAACAGATCTGAAAAAATCATATGTTCGTATTGTTATTATTTAATAGTTTCTAAATTCCACATTAAAAAAAATAAGAACAAAACACAGTGATATAGCTACAATTGAAAATTTGTCATAATTTCTCTGTAAAAATTTAGATTCTCCAAATTTGCATATGGGGCGGACCAAAATAGGAGGACCATGAGCCAAATTTGGGCGAGGGGACACTTCTTCTGATTAGAGAATAGTATTTTAACAAGCACATCTGCCTGCAATTCTTCACACAGAAGCAACTATATAATATGTATTATGTATATATTATTTTTATATGAGTGAGACACTGTCATGTACTCTTGGTAAAACAAACACAGCTAACGAAGTAGCACTTAATCGTGCCAAAGAATAAATTTCAGACAAAATGCAACAATTATTTCACTGTTTGTGTTTCCAACTTTCCAGTTTGAATGACTGACGAGCAAATTCACAATCTCACAATCTGATAGTTACAATCAACGCATTCTGGACAATTTCTCGGATAGAAAGTTTTTGTTTTAGTGTTTTTTACTGGAAAAATTATAGTGTTTTTAACTGGAAAAATTAAACAAGACAACCAATTAAAAAAAGTCTGACTCTCGTTCTCGTATTGTTTGTCGCTAACACCTGCAACGTACAATAATTGTAACAATATTGTAAGTGCAAAATCTTTTTATTCGTTATCAAATCTAATATATTTATCAATAATGATGAATCCATGACAAAAATAATACAATGTCACAAAAATTAAAAATTTAGTAAGCAATAAGCCCCCATGGGTTGCAAACAAAAGCTACCAAACGAGGAACGTTTCATAAAAATTATTAGTCATTCCTCTCGAGTCTCAAACATACGTGGGATCCTACCAAATTCTGGGGAGGGGTGAAGATGCCTTTTGGGGGGGGGGGGGGGGGTTGAAAACCTTCCACCCAAACCCAATGGTGTATGGTCTCCTCAAACTAACTACTAAACGGCACAACAATTCAGCAGCCGGTTTAATAAAAAATCTGTACTGTGATTTGCTACTAACCTGTATTCAAAATATCCATACTCTCATTAAAAACATTTAAACTACAATATTAAAGTTTGACAAAAAATGTGTAAGCATGCACTTAGCACTGCAGGTACATGCCGTCTCCTACTCACACGACTAATATTACTAAAAGATATTTTTACACCATAATCGTAGCACTGGCAGATTCGCAAGTACTTGGGGTCCTCATAATATAACTGCATATAAGACTGTTTGTCTTCAGCCCAATTGCTCAAGACAGTTCGAGCACTAGTCTGCAAATCCACAGATGGGTGGTTCGAATTCCACCCAGGTCATCTATCAACTGTAATGCTGTTTTCCCCCTATCTCTTCTTAACCTTGACAAATTATCATATTACGCTGTTATGCAAAATCCAAGGTTAATTCGCGACAATACGAACCTTTTTCGATTCCTGCAATTTTCTCTGCAAAGATTCAGTTTCCATTTCCATGAGTCGTTTTTCTTCGATCCATTTTTGCTTTTCCGCAGCCAAAGTTTCATTCAACAGGGATTTCAGCTTGACGGCCGAATTTTGTTGAGCTCCATTTTCGTTGAAATAATAATTTTGACTCAAATGTTCCCGAATTTGCTCATTTTTTGCCGACAATTTCTCGCGCAAATCCTGAACTGCTCGCTTTAGTCCGTCAATTTCGGCATTTTTATCTCGAATTTCTTCCGCTTGTTCTGACACCTGAGTGTTGAGTCTACAAATAGTGAAAAAAATGCAAATCTCAGGCTAAAAAAATCGGAAACAAGCAACACAAATTTGTCGATTAATCTAGTCAACACTCTATTTAACCCTGACCTTTTTACAAAAAAATGTTTTTGCTGTAATTTTTGTGGTCGATGTGAAACCGTGTTTCTTCCAACTAAAATTCTGAATCTAACAGGTTTCGTCTAAATAGGCCACACAAACCAAACCTCGTTTACATCTGGGGCCTGTTGCTCAACTTTACAAGTCTTACAATAATTTGTACCAATATTGCACGTACAAAATCAAGACAGTGATTCGTTATGAATTCACCATAGCAATCTATTAAAAAACACCTGATTTTGATCTTACAATTATTGTTGCAATAGTAAGACGTGTAAAATTCAGCAAGAAGCTCCTGATCTAAAAACTCGTCTAAATACAATATTATACGGCTGAAAAAAGATCAATTTTAGGAAGTTTTACCGTTTGAGCAAAGTTTCGTCATGAGAAAGTTGAGCAAACGTTTTCCTCAATTCCTGCTCTCGAGCCGAAAACTGCTGCGCTCTGCGGTCAAATCGTTTCCGTTCCAGTTCCCGTGCTTCTCTGACTTTTCGTTCCGTCTCGTCCTGGAGGGCTGATTCCCGTTTTTTCACCTCAAACTGGTGCCGCTGCAATTGTTCACGTTGCTCTCGTAGTTTGGCACGTTCGACTTCTTGGAATCTAAAACAGTTGTAATTACTTTCAAAGTAAGTAGCAACACCGACTACACCGCATAATTTTAGAATATTAATACGGCTTTGATTTATAAAAAAACAGAGCTTTTAAGAATAAGCACACAAGAGCATGAAGATACTGCCCCCATCTCCAAACCCTGATCTTGCTTACCCACCACCCCGGAACTTTTCAGCTGCATATTTTGTGTGATTACAAGTCAAAAGCACTTCCGTAGCATTCCTGATATAAACTTTAGAAAGAGACACCAGGTTCGACGGTGGGGGCAAAATAGCGAGTCCGCTGTTTTACACAATACCTCAGCTACTTTACTTAAACTAATTAAACGTTAATTATATACTTAAAACGACTACTTGAAAAATCAATTAAATTTACTTGAAAAACTCAGCCTCCGCCTTCTGCAGTTCGGCCTTGAGCTGTTCGGCTTCACGCAGCTGTTGCAGCAATTCCTGTCGGTGACTCGATAGCTGTTTATCGCGCAGCTGAAATATTACTATAAATCTATCTCGTTTTTTCATAAAATTTACACTGTTTCGAAATAAAAAACGCCTGTCCGCTGTCCCTTCTTGTATTATTTACATACAACCAGTATGATAACGTCTGATACAGTGACACACACACACACATATAAACAGCTTTTGCTCTTAGCGCTTTCCAGTGGAGTGCGTGTCTAAAAAATTAAACGAACCTATTCCGCCAATGTTTCACAGCAGCTGACCAAAAATTGTCCTTAGCCCTGTGGTCCCTTGTCCATTAAGCCCGGTTAATACTTGTCCTTAAGAACAGAAGGACGAGGACAAATTTCACTCAGCTACCGTGAAGAATTATGTGAAGCGTTTCTGCTAATTTTGCATACGGTCCGCTGCAAGTGACCTTGAATATCCTCGTGCGAAAAATCGCCTTAAATGTGACACCACGTAGTTTTCTTTATATTGCTCGAGGACAAAAAATAGGCACAAGGACAAAGACGAGTATGATCCGACGTATAAGATTAAGTATGACCGGACCTTTAGAGCTGGTTACCGCCTCAGGAATGTGCGCGGCAGGTTACTCACCACATTTTTTTGTCTGACTGTTTCAAATAGAAATGGTTACGAGCTTTTTTCCTGAGTTAAATTTTCCTATAATTGCAATAAATTTACAAAGGTGAATCAAATAAAACTGCCCAAGTGCTCATACAACTTTAAGTCACTTTGTAAAGTGTAAGGTCTGGTTTAAGGGGGTAATGTCGTTTTCGTGGCTTTTGACATTTCAGTGTAATTTATACGCCCACAGAACTCAAGCTAAAAACGGACTACGGCTTCGAAACTTTAACCACATTATCTTTAGGAAAATATCCCCACCCGTTTTTTTCTTTTTCTAAAAATAGTTTGTAGAGTCGGTGTTATGAGCATTTGAAAATTTTAGAGAAAAGTCAAATTACGTGATTTTTGCACGAAAATGTCATTTTCTCAACGTAGAAACGACTTATCAACTATATCAAAAAAACGGGTGGGGATATTATGTCAGTGCATAACTGCAAAAAGTTTGTTGTTGGCTGATCTTGAGTTTCATTACTGTGGCGCAAAAATTAGTCAAAAAACCGCTGATGGGGTGTATTCAAATGATAGCAGCAGTAAAATTGCAAAAGATAAGCTGCTTTTAAGTATAGTTTTTTTAAAGCTAGAAGGTGTAAAAAAATGTAAAAAAGACCGCTCTAGTTTTTGTTGAGGTTAAGTGCAGTTATGGTAGTTTAAAAATCACCTAAAAACGCAATTACCCCCTTAAGTCACAAAAGTCACCACGACACTGACAGGTTTCTCTCATCAGCAATATCTCATACAAGACGTACTTTTAAAAATAAAATTAAACGTCACTACCTCCAAGCCAAATATTACTTATTCAAAGTTTACAAAAAACTTTATTTTTAAAAAACTTTAATTTTTGTAAATTAAAAATAAAAAAATTTAAAAACAAATAAACTAATTTTTTGCTCCACCTGAACTTGCTCTTCGAGTCGCTGCCAAAGCTCCTTTTCTCGCTGTCGTAACTGGTCCAGCTGGCGATAGTAGGATTGGCTGAGCTAAAAATAAAAAAAAACAACTAAAAAACAAGTATGTAGCCATTAACCAATAACGTTACAGAAGCAAAACGTAAATCTGACGAGTGAAATAAGCTTGACGCAGATATATGTATACCTTTTCGTTGTGGTCCTTTATTTTAGCTTCAAACTTTTCTTCTAAGGCAGCATTTGCCCTGCGTTGCATCTCTTCCCATTTTGAAAGCTAAAAAACAAAGGTAACATCAGACAAAACGCATTAACATACCATTGTTAATAGGCCATCTAGGCAAGCATGCACTTTTTTTTATACAATAAACACGTCGAAAGCTGCATAAACATGGCCACGGCATAAAAAAACAAGTTGTTCGTCTCTTTCCTGTACGGCACATCAAACAAAAAATATAACCGAAAACACACATGTAACGGGCTCAAAATTTGGGGGGGGGGGGGGGGAAGCGGAAACCCACCCCCCAAAAAAAAAAAAAAAGAAAGGAAACGCGCCCCGGCCCCCGCGGGGCCGCGCGCCCCCCCCCCCGAAAATGCTAATCTAACCATGGCTTCATGTTCAAACTAAATTTAGGCTGAGGCTAAGGCTTGGGTATAATATATAGGTTAGTGTTGGGCTTACGATTAGGCTAAGGCTTAGTTTCACAAATTGGCTTTTGCCTGTATATGATATGCCAGACAGAAAGATAAACTACGTATCTACAAGAAGGTATTCAGTTTATATTGTGATGTATATATATACATTTTTATCAGCCTCACGGTAACAGAGTACTGTAGAAACTACACAAAATGCGCGACCACCTCCAAGTTTATAGTTATACCGCTTTACGCATATTAAAAATCTAAATTGAAACATACTCTGAAAGCCTGAGTGCATGCTACTTCAGCTAAAAACCTAGCTCCAATCAGCAAAACAGCTACAAAAATATTGTTTCAAGCCATCTGACTGACTTCCTTTTTCAGCTGCCCGGAATAGTGGTCTTCGAACTTTCGCCACAAAGACACAATCATTTGATCCATCTGTCCGTTGCTGCCGCCGCCATTGCGCAATCCCACGGCCGTTTCGCCATTACGGCGATTACCACGAGCGCTCAGCAGAACTTGTGACGCCATCTGAAAAAAAAACAAAAAAAACCAATGGTCCCTCTTTTGGTTATTGCGGTTAGACAGACAAATATCACACATAATAGCATGCGTTTTTAAGCGATAACAATTTTTGTCTGTGTGAAATTGTACATATGGTGCGGGGGATCCTATGATATTTTACGATAAGGCCAACAATATATTTCGCTAGTGAAAAAATCTCCCCTAGAAAAAACAGAAAGATTAGAATTCGACAAAATTCCCCCTCCAAATGTCCTCCAGGATCAGCCCTAAAAAATTCGAAAAAATATATACATTTGGCTCTGCTGCGCCCGATTCCGCCAGAAAAACCGACAATGTGGCCTGATAGTTTTGCGACTGGAGATAGCGAGCCACGTCCACCGCTGAGGGCCGGGTCCCGTCGGCCAGGTGTAGAGCGCCCGCGCCCGACTTGGCTCGAATCACTTCCAACAGGGCTGATTTCACATCCTTCTTTAGCTCATTCTGCAAATATATGTGATAAAGCTTTAAATTTGCACACATTGTATTGTATATGCACCCTAAGAAGGCGCATCGTAGATGTAAAAAAAACTGAAACCAATGCTGATGCCAATTTTTGAATTGGGGTTCGTAGTCAGGGAGGGGAAAAACATGAATAGGGAACTAAGCTCATCACTTTAGATAGGTTTAATGGAGAGCAATGGCACCTATATCAGCATGTAGCTTGTGGCAAAGACTATCGATTGGTGTAGTAAAACCGAATATTATACCCCATACCCAGAACGAGCCAAACCGGTTTCCGACCGTCTTTTTTTACCCCACATGTGGGGGAAAAACATGACTGCGGGGAAAAATACACGGGTCATTTTTTGCGAGCGGTTATCTTTTCGATTACTTTTCCTGTAAAAATGTATATATTTATTTATTACTGTGAAGCATCTTAAATGGTTCTAAACCTTCAAAATCACAATAAACATCAGGTTAGATTCGACCTAACTCTGCTGAATCCAAATGGCACAATCTCACATTTTAGCATTGTCAATCGGCCTGATGAAAGAAATACCACACAAAAATAATCCTAAATCACTAAAAAAACATTTCTGACACAAATTGGGTGTATTTTATGCGTTTTGAAAAATTGACCTAAAGCCCGTGTTAAACATAGGGATCCCGGACCAGGTGCTATATCTACACAATGCAACCATTCCAAGAACCATATTACTCATAAAGTTACTCATACACTTAGTTTTGGCTCGCTAATACCCTCAACAGTATATACATGCTTGTGATAAATGACATCAACTTGAAGCATGTTTTTTCCTCATTTTAAAGGTCACAGTGTGGGGAAAAAAACATGGCCCGTACTCGGAACAGAAGCGACACCGGTCAGAGCTGGCATATTCATCGTGTAAAACCCCTTCCACTAGGGGCGTATGCATGAAATTAGATTCCTGCTAAGAGCAGGTTTCGCATAGCAAGCTTGCAAACTTTTTTGAAAATCCTTAGTTTTTTGACAAATTTTTTGGGGGTAATTTTTGAGCCGGCTGGGGGTCATTTTTGAGCCGGCAACTCTGCCATGCATTGAGAGTGCCAATCAAGTCTTATGTATTCAAGATGTAGCCCGAGGATTGTACTTTTGATTGTACTAGGTTATGGCTTTGTAACCCCTAATTTTAACTGAGTAGTGGGCCATGTTTTTTTACCCCACTTTTTCGTTAGGTTTTTTCCCCACCCTGACTATATTTTTCGTCAAAAATTTGGTGGGGTTTTGTCCCCGCCTGCTACACGCAGATCAAACGAAACTAGTTTACTTACTGAAAGCAGAGGTACTGTCGGCTGCGACAACCTTTCCACCTCAGTTTTTTGGTTTTAATAAAAAATATATACATACATACACAGCCCCTATTGTCGTGCAAGCCCATGATCTGATCACAAGTAATCCAAAATCTAGAGTAAATTTAACTGGGTTAAATGCAGTTGGGGGGGGGAATAGTGGACCAATTTTTTTTGAGTAGAGCACCTTGGGGGAAGCATTTTTGCTTCAAGAACCCCTATTTCATTTTTTGAATTTTCTGAGATATGACCCCCCGAAATCTGAACCCTCAGTGAGGGACGTTTTACAATTTTATTTCCGAAGCCCTTAATTTTTGCGTTCTAATCGTGTCTAAATGGTGTCCGATTATTGTTTACAATTTTTTAGAATCAAAACAAAGGCTCTTGGACCGAGTTCCAGCCGAAAAATTGGCTGAATTCGCCAGAAACGTCCAATTTTTGACCAAATTCAAACTTAGCCTTAATTTAGGCTTGGGCTTAGGCATAGGCTTAGGGCTTAGGCTTAGTATCAGGCTTAGGCTTAGGTTCAGGCTTAGGCTTAGGCTCAGGCTTAGGCAATAAAAAAATCGAAATATTCAGAAAAAATCCTGCCAACTGAGCCTAGACGATGCCTTACAACATCATAACGCATTCAAAACTATCCAAAAACAAATATTATAGCCAATTTTCATTTGGCTTCGAACTTTGGCTTACGTTCACTTCCAAAAACACTGAAGATACAATTTTCAAGGGGTCATAGCTCAGAAAATCCAAATTTGTCGATAGGGGTTCTATTACAAAAAATGCTTCCCTCAAGGTGCTCTACTCCAAAAAATAGGTCCACTATCCCCCCCCAACTGCACTTGATCCATTTAACTTACCTTTATTGTGTCCAAAGAGCTCAGAGCCATGAGTAAAAATACAAACCAATTGCATAGCCAACACTAATCAGGCCCTTGCTCCTCCTCCTGAAAATAAAAAATCATAAAAAATTGGAATGCCTTCTAACGCTACTGTCACACAAATAAATTATATGACTGAACCGGTGAAATTAACAAAAAATAGGGTGGCAAAAACTACAATTAATTAAGTCGAAAACAATTTCATCACACAGGTTATAACACTAACAGGAAACATTATCATTAGAAAAATGTAAATCAAAATTTTTAGATAGTAGAAAAAAGGGTAAATAATGTAACAAAACCGCAGAAAAAAAATTGTCATAATTTATGCCTCTGTTGTACTCAAAAATAGGGGTTCTATTCTGCCTGGATTAAGCAATTTTAGTAGCGTCACGAACAGGTGCGGAGTCAGAAATTTCCAAATGGAGGTCCCACCTGCCTTGGGTGACGAACGGGCGCGGGGGGGGTTAAATGCAGTTGGGGGGGGGGGGGGGGGGGGGGGCCGCGCCCCCCAAATAGTGGACCTATTTTTTTGAGTAGAGCACCTTGGGGGAAGCATTTTTGCTTCAAGAACCCCTATTTCATTTTTTGGATTTTTTGAGATATGACCCCCCGCAATCTGAACCCTCAGTGAGGGACGTTTTCGCAATTTTTTTCCGAAGCCCTTGTTTTTTCCGTTCTAATCGTATCTAAATGGTGTCAGATTATTGTTTACAATTTTTTAGAATCAAAACAAAGGCTCTTTGACCGGGTTCCTGCCAAAAAATTGGCCAAATTCGCCAGAAACGTCCAATTTTTGGGTTAAATGCAGTTGGGGGGGAAAATAGTGGACCTATTTTTTTGAGTAGAGCACCTTGGGGGAAGCATTTTTGCTTCAAGAACCCCTATTTCATTTTTTGGATTTTCTGAGATATGACCCCCCGAAATCTGAACCCTCAGTGAGGGACGTTTTACAATTTTTTTGCCGAAGCCCTTGATTTTTGCGTTCTAATCGTGTCTAAATGGTGTCAGATTATTGTTTACAATTTTTTAGAATCAAAACAAAGGCTCTTTGACCGGGTTCCAGCCGAAAAATTGGCCGAATTCGCCAGAAACGTCCAATTTTTGACCAAATTCAAACTGGACCTTCATTTAGGCTTGGGCTTAGGCTTAGTATCAGGCTTAGGCTTAGGCTTAGGTTCAGGCTTAGGCTTAGTATCAGGCTTAGGCTTAGGCTTAGGTTCAGGCTTAGGCTTAGGCTCAGGCTTAGGCAATAAAAAATCTAAATTTTAAGAAAAAATCCTGCCAGCTTAGCCTAGAGAATCCGGCCAACTAAGCCTAGACGATGCCTTAAAACATCATAACGCACTCAAAACTATCCAAAAACAAAGATTATAGCCATTTTTGGCTTCGAACTTTGGCCTACGTTCACTTCCGAAAACACTGAAAATGCAATTTTCAATGGGTCATAGCTCAGAAAATCCAAATTTGTGGATAGGGGTTCCATTACTAAAAATGCTTCCCTCAAGGTGCTCTACACCAAAAAATAGGTCCACTATTCCCCCCCCCCCAACTGCACTTGATCCGGGGGGGGGAGTGGCGACTGGCGAGCAATCATGAAAAATTGGCGAGTTTTTTATTTAGCAGTGTTAATTATCTTCATGTTTCATGTTGGTGTGCTGAAATTTTGAATATTGGCAATTTAGCACAATCCACAATGGGTTTCAGGGTGCATCTTTGCAGGGGGAAATTCAAACACATATTTTTTCAGCGTAAAAAATTTCAATACGTTTTCGCATGCGCTGAGTTCATTTTTGGCAGTTTCCAAGCGAAAAAATGTTGATTTTTTTAACTTTTCCAAAAATTCAAATTTTGTCAAGAATTTTAGTTTTTCGTCATATTGGGGCTAACTCTCGCAAAAAATATCGCTCATTATATCAGTCTGAAAATTTTTGAGCATATATATATTATCACATATTATATTTTATTCGGCTTTATTTGCTACATATCTTGCTTAATCTGGCCAAAAAATGTCGATTTTTTTCAATTATAAAATAGGCTAAATAAACTTTCTTAAAATGAAATTGAAATTGAAAGTTTTATATTTTTTTGCGCAACAGATGGCTATTAAACATTTTTCTCCGCAAAAAATATCACATTTAAGGTGGCGCTCCTGAAATGTGGGTTTTGGCCATTATTTAAAAAATGCGCAAAAATAACCATACATCGCAAGAACAAAAGTTGTTCAGACTTGAATTTCCTTCGATTTAATGTGCATATCACATGAAATTTTTTTTAAATTTTTGAGCTTTTTTCAGCAAGAAAAATGAATTTTCACGGAAATAGCTGTACAAGCCGGTGCATTTACACGTATGTAATGATTCTGGAAGATTGAAAAACACAAGCAGTTGTGTTTTACTTGAACATACATTAAAATTTTTGGTGTTTTATGGAGTTTGGCGTAAAATTTTTGTAAAATAAAGCAGTTTTTCTGCGTGATGCTGCGTGAACACAAACGCAAATTTTCGGCTTGCGATTTCAAAAAATTGGCTCAACGAGGAAAATTAACATTTGCCACATAAATGCACCTCGTTGGCCCGTATTCACATACTAACACTAATACTTAAAGTTAGTGTTTACACTAACTTTAAGTGCTTCGTAGCACTAAATTTAGTGCTACGAAGCACTTAAAGTTAGTGTTTACACTAACTTTAAGTGTTAGTGTTAGTATGTGAATACGGGCCTTCGTCAAGAAAAATAGATTTTCACGGAAATGCCTTCACAAGCCAGTGCATTTACACGTATGTAATGAATTTGAAAGGCTGAAAAACACTAGCAGTTGTGTTTTGCTGAAACGTAATTAAAAATTTTTGGCGTTTTATTGGCCCGTATTCACATACTAACACTAACGCTTAAAGTTAGTGTTTACACTAAGTGTTAGCGCTTATAAGCGCTAAGTGTTATTCACATACTTAGTGTTTATTTAAGGTGGTAGTGTCGCCAAAGCAGTTTTGCTCATAGGCTGCGAAATGAGAACTTTTTGTTTTGAAATGTACGTTCACTAAGAATCTAGTGAAATGCCATATGGTGTCAAATAAATACTGCCAGACACTAGACTACCAATATCTACCAATGTTTTGAACCAATCCCCATTTGTAA
This sequence comes from Trissonchulus sp. WLG1_4, assembly GCA_030248245.1. Classification (NCBI taxonomy): domain Eukaryota; kingdom Metazoa; phylum Nematoda; class Enoplea; order Enoplida; family Ironidae; genus Trissonchulus; species Trissonchulus sp. WLG1_4. Next base: position 86,574 of record JASANF010015263.1, read on the forward strand.
GCCAGACATCACACAATAGGGACATGAAAGTTCAAAAAATCAAGCCAGATATCAGATTGGCCAGCTTGTGAAGTACATGTAATGTTTTGACGCACAATTTTTTGCCACAAATAAGAAAAATGAAAAATAAAGGTTCGTTTTTCTTTTGATTTCAAAATAAGTGTCTAAATTTTTTACAGTTTATCATTATTGCTGTGAGTGCTGTACAGGTTACGCACAGTTTCACAGTTCAAACAGGCATTACTCCACAACCACTCAAGCAATTTGCACTAAATTTTGTGTGCATAAACTAGAGTATATGTGCTTTTACTTTGTGTAAAGAATCTAAACAAAAAGTTTTTTAATTGTGACGAAATTATCGAATGTGAATAGGTTTTCAAAACGTCATTTTTTCGACTTTGCGACTTCACTGCTAACTGTATGCTTCATCAATTTTTCTGAAACTTGGCAAAAATATTTGCCTTGAAGCATAATTTTAGAATATATAAAGAACAATGACCTATCTTTCACTGAAAAAGTTTTATAGTCGCGCAAAATCGACTGCTTTTGCGACACTACCCCCTTAAGCGCTTAGCAAACACTAACGCTTAACTTAGCGTATCAATTTTGTATTCACATACTTAAAATTTAGTGTTTGGCTTAGAATTAAGCGCTTAAGTTTAGGGACCTCGGGAGCTCCCTAAGCGCTAAGCGCTTAGTTAGGGGATGGTGTGGGGAAGGGATAGGGAGAGTGGGGGAGGTTTTTGGCCGCCATGGGAAGAAAGGGCATGCAATCTAGGATATATTAGTGACATTTTCCGACCAATTCGATCCATTTTGCTCGTTTAATCGCCAAAAATAAAAAATGCACTTTGTTGTCCAAATTCGTTTTTTTACATTTTTGAGTAGAGCATCTTAATCGAAGTAATTTTTCTTCAAGAACTTCTATTCGAAAATTTATATTTTTCACGATATGCCCCCTGAAACATGTAGAGCTGATTTTGCATTTTTCAGGAATCCACTTGCTGAAAACATTTTTTACAAATGTATAGTTCGAGAAAAAGATATATTATTACTAAGAAATAGTAATTTAAATAAATCTATAATCAGATTTATAAATACCAAATGGAAATGCCGATAAATAACGAATTCCGGATCCACATCAAGCAGGGAGCGCACTCCAAGCCAAAGCCAAAACTAAGCACAAAAGTTGCTAAACGCTAAGTTTAGTATAACACTAATTTTTAGCGTTTATTTTGTGAATAACAGTTTAGTACAAACTAAGCGCTAACACTTAGCAAACGCTTAGCGTTAGTATGTGAATAACTCTTAGTATGTGAATTCGGGCCATTGAGTGTGGTATAATTTTTTTGTGAACTAACGCAATACTTTTTGTATGAGACAGAAATATAGTGCGTGTGAATACAAATTTTCGGCTTGCGATTTTAAAAAATTGGCTCAACGAAAAAAATTAAAATTTGGCACATAAATGCACCTTGCCTTTTTCGAGCGGTCGCAAAATTTGATTTTTGGCAAATCGATAGTATCTAAAAAATTCAGCCAAATTTATGTTTTTTAAAAATCGTGATTTTAGTGTTTTTCGATATATGAATCATATTCATCAAAAATGACTTTTTGCCACCGCTCGATCACGTTGAGGCGAGCAAAATGAGCTATTCATTGTGCAACAGCTACTTACTTGCGAAGAGAAATCGCAAGCCGAAATTCCACTGACGTTTGGTCTACAGTGAATGCTAATTTGTATCAATCAATTTCATTTTTTGTATTTAGGCATACTTTTACACCAGCTTGCCATTGTGTATCTAAAATTGGTCCAAAACTGCCGTTTTTTGAAAAGTCACATTTCAGGAGCGCCACCTTAAGGTGGTAGTAACGAATGTGCAGTGTTTTTCAACAGGATAGTATTCAATAATTAATTAACTTTATATCATAGTTTTTATAGCGTTAGAAAGCGCTACTTTTCTTCTACATTTAAGCAAAGTTTTATTGTACAACTGTAAAGATGATTTGTATGGCACGTGTTAAAAGTATACCAATTTGGTTTTTTTGAGCGCTTTCAAATCTGGCCACTTTTTGACGAGTTTAAGGTGGTACTAACGAATGTGCAGTGATTTTTAAATTTTTGAAAAAAATTAGTTCATTCAAACTGTATTTTTTGAAAATAACGTCTGTAAAAAATTGATTCATATACACAAAATGACAAATGAAGTAAGCGGCCTCATGTGAAAAATTTTTTGGAGCAAGCCAAACCAACAAGCCAAACTACACAACAGGAGAATGGAATTTTAACAGTTTTGGCCACTTTTTTTAGCGCATGCGCAACGCATAAACACAAAAATAAATATAAATAAACTTTAGCAAATTTTCTAGACCCAAAATGAAAATTTTTTCAATTGCTTATATTTTTGCGCAGATATAGAACCCGAAAGTTGAGTGTGAATAGACACTTTTTACTTTGAAACCGTATATTTCATTATATAATTGACAAATCATAAAATCGTTCATTTTGGGTCTAGATAATTCACTTTTAAATATTTGTGCCATTTTTCGCATTTTTTTATTCTTTAAACTCGTCAAAAAGTGGCAAGATTTGAAAGCGCTCAAAAAAGCCAAATTGGTATACTTTTAACACGTGCCATACAAATCATATTTACAGTTGTACAATAAAACTTTGCTTAAATGTAGAAGGAAAGTAGCGCTTTCTAACGCTATAAAAACTATGATATAAAGTTAATTAATTATTGAATACTATCCTGTTGAAAAACACTGCACATTCGTTACTACCACCTTAAAGAATAAAAAAATGCGAAAAATGGCACAAATATTTAAAAGTGAATTATCTAGACCCAAAATGAACGATTTTATGATTTGTCAATTATATAATGAAATATACGGTTTCAAAGTAAAAAGTGTCTATTCACACTCAACTTTCGGGTTCTATATCTGCGCAAAAATATAAGCAATTGAAAAAAATTTTCATTTTAGGTTTAGAAAATTTGCTAAAGTTTATTCATATTTATTTTTGTGTTTATGCGTTGCGCATGCGCTAAGAAAAGTGGCCAAAACTGTTAAAATTCCATTCTCCTGTTGTGTAGTTTGG